>BMAU01020925.1:0-214162 GCA_019973935.1 Trichonephila clavipes
GATTTTGTCGATTTTCGGGAACGAGAAACGGTAAAAAAACTAATTAATTCGATGAATAATTAAACATTTAATTAATAAAATTAAATCAGAAGAAGCGGTAACAAACTCATTCAATTCAAGTTTACGTACTATCTACTTCAGAATTAAGTAATCAATCGGGAAAAAATCAAGGGCTTTGGCGGAGGGTCCGTACCCTCTGGGACCCCACCAGTGTGCGCCGCTGAGCTACTTTTATATCTGATAAAAGATTCCAAGATTTGGGTCCCTATTTTTTTTAACGATTGGCCGAAAACGGCTCCTTTAAACACTGGGGGTCTCGCTCAGACTGACCACCTGATTGGGACATCTGCTCATGCACCTCAGCGCCAGCCATGGCCACGGCCGCCACTGGGGAGGGACACAGTAGGCCTCTGGACCTCGTGGGGGTATTGCGCCAGTGAATTTGAGTCGATGACGATTGTTTTCAGTGGCGTAATGAAAGAAATTATTAGAGCCCTCTGAAAAGTCGGGTTTTTGATTATAGTCAAAGCGTACGTAATTTGCACTGTCAGACCTGGGTCCCTAGAATCCACCGCCTCTCTCATGATGTGAGGGTGAACGTTACGTCACTGATTATTTTATTAATGTCAGGTGACGAAATTGAATCGATACCATCCCTCGCCACTTACTTTTCACTATGCCAGATAAGGAACTTCAAGCCCCTACTGAGTTGAACACGCATCAGCCGCTTTCTACTGCCCACACACACAACACACACACGGTATGTCTTTAACAAAAAAATCAATACTCGAACACCCGCCGAAACATCATTGGTCATTAACTTTGTGATACCCCGCGCGCTGGGGTATAATCCTCGCCATCCATGCGACCTATGTTTGAAGAAATGAAAGATGGACCACTAAACTCTGCCATAATAAAATTAGTTTATTATGATCTTAATTTCTATTCAATAAAACAACACTAGACTAGAGGTTTATGGTCAGGATGATGCGACGTAAAACCGTAATTATGGCAAATAGCGCAATAAACCACTGTACCTATATTATTTATAGCTGATTCCAACTTATTAGAATTCGCTCTAGTCTTAAAGCTTTTAATGAAAACTGTCTTACCGCTTTTTCCTTGGCGAACAGCTACAGTCCTTATATCTTCAATTTATTCTTCATCCAACTTTGATCCGGCTAAGGGCTCTTTCTGGTTTCGGACCCTCTTGTTAATCACTGGCACTATCGTGACCGAAACTCATAGAACTCACTTGAATACACTTGGGCTTCTTCTCCTAGAACTTTACCTAGAGCTTAACCTCACTTCTTCACTTAGCTTCTACTTAGTGCCCTACGCGAATACTAACGTTCCAATTTTTCGCTAATTCCTAATCTGCGTAACCACGCTTTCTTCTTGGGTTGGATTGGAAGGAATTGCCATTCTAGCCCCAAAAGATATCCTAAAGAGGGATTATTAGAAGAAGTACCGATAAAGCCCGTCACACCTGCGTTGCTATGACCACTTAGCCCCACTGCGATTATTGATGAAGGGGACATAGGTATTGTGTGAGGTAGAAGAGCCTAAATTTAAATATAGTTTAGTGAGAAATGTATGGGTGTACTGTTGGTTGAATGAACGATTTTTTTATTAACGTGGAACCATCCCAAGAGTAAGTTCTTGGATGCTCCACGTTAATAAGATTATTCATCTTGTTCTCCTAATTTCTGTTTTATATACTTTCTATGTTAAATCTGGATCCAAAATTTAACAAAAACTGTAAAGGCAAACCACTTCTACTTTTACCTTCCAGCCTGAATTTTCTTTACATCTCTCAGACTCTCTGAACAGAATTTGTATTTACTTTTTTGAATAACAATACATATTTTGCTATAATTACTTATATTCTCTGATCCAGGCATAGTACAGGGAAATCGTTTTACACGAAACTGAAATATGTTTTCGTGTTAAAAGAATTCGTGTTAAAGAATATTGCCAAACATATATTCAACCAAAATTAAGTTTATTAGAGTACATTTTTTACATATATATGTATGTATGCATATTTAATAAAAATTAATGAAATAAAAATTAAGGAAATTTAATACAAAATTTTCTCGAGTTTTTGAAACACAAAACATTTATTGAGGTTTTGAAAAATAATCTGGTATTTTCTTTTTGTATTGTCTTTTTTTTTTAGCATCAAACTGACAATGAAGAGTTCGATATTGTCCATTTTTAATTCATTTCACCGTTAGAATGTGCGTCTAAATAACTGCGCATACTTTCATGATGTTCCTCATTTTTGGATAACGTGAGAACAGAAGTTGGCATTATTCATTTTATTTTCGTTGACGGAATCTACATGAAAAGATATTTTTGGACTTTAATCAAACCCAGAATGTATTTGTCTGCCGTAGTGGGGCTGCACATACATTGTCATCATCACCGTAGAATTGCGCAACCATAAGAATTCATACGAATATTTAAAATTTTTCTATTCAAAATGTGTTTCGAATATGAATTTTACGTGAAGTCAAGACAACTTCATCATAATCCACAATCCCTTTAGTCATGAAACTGCAATTTCTGTCATGAGATTGTGCTTTAATAAAAGATGAATATATGCATTTTGTCTTAGATTTCTAATGTTACATAACGTAATTCTTTTTTCAATTCTACTATTAGCTCACACTCTCTCTATATTTATTATTTATCTAGGTGGAATTTTAAATCGTTAATAAAATACATTTTAAAGCACTCAATTGAGCTTAAATTTTATATACATGGTTATTTTGGATGACAATACAGTAATTTATTTATAATTAATAAAAATTAATTAAAAATCAATTATTTAAAGAACTACAAATACAGCCACGTTGGCATCATTTTTGAGCGACTGAGTGACTTTTTGGCGACTTGTGTCAAAACTTGAAAGTTTTTTCTCACATTTATAAGCGCTCATTTGAGCTGAAATTTTTCTATTCACTTTGGTTTGGGTAAAAATACGATAATTTAATTGTAATTAATTAAAAGTAATTGACTGAAACTAATTATTTAAAGAATTACAGATACAACTACGTTGGTTTTTCCTTTTACCGACTTTAAAAGATTTTTTTCTCAAGTTTTAAAGCATTCAGTTGAACTGAAATTTATATACAAAATTGTTTGGGATGACAATATTGTACTTAAATGAAAATTAACAAAAATTAATAACCACTTAATGTTGTGATTCTGTCATATGTATATACGTACTTATATTAAATATACTTATTTAATAAAAAGTAGCTAAAATAAAAATTTTCTTTGTTGATCTAAGTAGGAATTGATTTTAAATTTTTTTATATATATATTATACTTGTTTAGTCTTAACCCTTACAAGGCCATAAGATTGCTAAGAGTAAATATTAGTATGTCACTTTTTGGTTTGTCTAGAGGCAAAAGAAACAGAAATCGTAAGAAAAATAAATAACAATGTGTAGTATTTTTAAACATTAGTGTAGTTTTATGAGACATTGTTTTCATTTGTTCAAATATACTTTATATACTTTATTGCACCTACCGAATACCAGAAAACATGTGGGAAAACACAGTAATATGTTATTACATGACACAATAAATTGAAATAAGTAATAAGAATAAGAATATAGTAACAGAACTTATGCGATAGGTAGGACTGAGTGATAACCCCGTAAGTCGAATTCGCGCAAGTAGGGGTCTAATTACACATATCCTTACTAATATTATAAAGGTGAAAGTTTGTATGGATGTTTGGTACTCTTTCACGCAAAAACAACTGAATGAATTTTAATGAAACTTTACAATAATATAGCTTATACATCATGATAACACATAGGCTGTAATTTATAAAGATATTGTGTGACATGTCCAAAATATAACGATAATTGTCAAGAAAGTAGAAAAAAATTCAGCCATCGGCGAAAAAGCCCGCGGCAGCATATATCTATCTTTTATGTGTGAAGCAAAATTTCGCATTTCGTTTTGTCTATGACAGGCACCAGGAACTGCGAAGACTCAAACAGGCGGAGGGTGAGGCTGATTACAATTTTAACATAAAATAAATACAACAAAAAGTAATATTAAGGTATTACACTTCCAGATATAAATTATTTATACTATTTTAAGCATTCATTACACAAAATTTGTAACAATGTGCTACTTTTGCTGAGCAGAGATCAGTTTAGGAAAATGTTTTCGAAAATCGACCCACAAGAGAGTTACGTGGAGTTATTGATAAAAAAAAATCCTGTTTATCAGCTATTAGATCTACAGACTTAAAATTTAACAAACAGGACTTTTTTTTTCAGCTGAGATATGCAAAAAGCATTTTTTGTTTAATTTACAATTCACGTAAAATTAACTCATTAAAAACTTCTTTATCCTTCAATCTGTATTGTTAAATTTTTCAATTCACCCGTGCGAAGAACGGGTATAACAGTTAGTAAATACATAAAATTATTCTCAGTTGTTGGCTAGAGAAGAAAGAAAATAGTGACTTAGAAAAAAAATGTTTAGTAAATTTCAGATAATAAAAATACAAAATAGCAAACCAAAGTTATTTTGATATAGAAGATTGCATCAAATCTAACAAGTAGTCCAGCTCAAAGATTTTTTTTTCCTCCCGCAAAATTTTCTCGTGGCATGCTAATACTTTTGTTCCTTGTTTTGTTAAAAATATACGCTCTAAGGCGGAGTATGTATTTTCTAAAATTTGTAACCCTTTTTCAATTAAACGGAGGTCTTCTGTCAAATTACCAACCATCATTCGATCTTCTAATTGAACTGGGTTCTTAATTGATGAACTTGAGTCTTAAGTTCATCAATATCTTGCTCCTGCTCATGCTTTTCTATGAATTCATGAATTGTCAGTTCCTGATTGTGGAAATCCAGCAGTTCGTAAATGCCATCAATATCCACTTCTAAATTTATTTGCTTGGCTAGATTGACAACTTCTTCGATTAAATTACCAATTTCATCAGGGTCTGGCACTGATTCCGCCTGAACGGGAAAATGTTTCCCTTAGTTGTGTGGAGGAGTTAAAACATTCATATATATATATATATAGAGAGAGAGAGAGAGATAGATATACTTACCTTAAATATTCTTGATAAAAAATACCTTAAATATATATTCTTGGTTATATATATACATGCATATATATATATAAAATTCAAGAATATTTAAGGTATCCGACTACGATCTGAACCATGATTTTGCAAAAGCTTATAAATGGATAATATTTCTGATATTTAGTGTCACTAAGATTAGAAAACGTATATAAAATTGTTTTAAGAATATTATTACAATAAAGAATTATTTAAGTACAATATTTTGACAAAAAATAATGAACATAGAAGGACTCATTTTCAAAATATTCTCCTTTTATGAAAAATGCTTCTATTATAATAATATTTTGTCTGTATATAGTTCAGACTTCTGTACAGAGGCTGAAGTAGAATTTTGGAAATATACAACTTAGAAGTTGATTTATCCATATTTTACTACAACAGAAGGGTGAAATTTTAAGAGAAAACCCCCGATAATTATTTCAATTGGTAGTAATTCCGAAAATAATGTGAAATTTTTCAAAAATCCTAGTTCAGACTCTCTGAAGAGAGAGGTCTTTATTTTATATAAGCAAAATATTATTATTATAGAAGCATTTTTTCTAAAAAGAGAACGATTTGAAAAAAGATTATTCTAAGTTAATTTTTCGCCGAAATATTGCATTTAAATACTTTTTTTTTGTCATAATGTCCTTAAAACAACTTTATATGTTCTAATCTAAGCGACACTAAGTATCATGAAAATTATCCATTTATGCGCTTTTTAAAAATTACGGTTCCGAACGTAGTCGGATACCTTAAACGTAAAATATAAACAAATATATTGGGTTATTTCTTTCTTTAATCATTTTCAATAACTATTTGAAAGAAAAGTAAAGCAAATAATAACCATATTAAACAGCTTAATATCTTAAAAAAATTTGTTCAAAAAAAAATTCAGCATTTTTTTTTTTCTGTGGAATCATTTAAATTCCATTTTTTATTACTTCTGTGAAAATTAATGAATAAGTAATGGAATATGACGGAAGACTTAATTTTCTTTTTTATACGTATGAAACCTGTTTCCCGCTGAATAGTGAGAAGGAAATGGTAACATCGAGTCCAAATGGAATACATCTCTTTCTAGATATTCAAGTTCGAGTTCACATCTTGAGAAAAAAGCATTTAACCGTATCTTTGACCGAAACGCGGAAGTCGGGAAATAAGTTTTGGGGGAGAAAATATAGAAAAATATGTGCTTATTGTTTAGTGGAGCGATATTGCGTGTAACACTCGCACGACAGAAGTAATTTTCCTTTTTTTGTTACGTCGAAAATGCTTGTAAGCTATTTGTTAGGCGATTTTGGAAATGGCGACGTTTTAGAAATGATACATTATGAGGCTAAAAGTGAAAGAGAAAAATACCACTAAAAAGGATAAGAAAGAACGAAAAATATTTAACGACTGTCATGAAATATGAGAAGCAATTATGTAAAAAAAATCTTCTTCATCTTAAGGATCGGCAATATCGAATAGCTTTTAATTTAGAGAGTTAAATCACTCAGTGTATCGAAATTATTTTTCACATGAGAAAGATGAGTTTCATTTTTCGAGGGATGTGTTATTTTCAATAGGTTTGTTTTGCGATGTTAATTCAAAAATAGTGAATTAAATTAACATCAAATTAAGTAAAATAGTTCTCATAGACTTATCATAGAAAAAAATTATAAGAAAAATGCAGAAATTCGAAACAAGTTTAAAAAATATGTTAGCAACACTAAAAATTTATTAAAAATAGATGTATTAAAAAGATTATACATTAGCGAAATTAATAAACAATGGATTTACTTTAAAAATAACATTTAGACTACTATATAACAACCATTTTGAAATTAGAAGTAAGGCTGTAAAGCAGTGTTTCTCAAAGTGTGGGGCGCACCCCCTGGGGGGGCGCGAGCATATCGAAAATTTAAAGATTTTTTTTTAAAAAAATAACCGGAAAAAAGTGAAACAAAATACTTTTTTCCATAATAAAAAAAATACACAACAACACTGATATAATTCATGTTTATCATCTGGCGTTTTTCTTTTTTTGCATAAAATATTACTCGTTAAAAGAAAAAATGAAACCCAGACCCTGAGAAAAATTCTAAAAAGATAAACATTTCATCACTGTAATTATTGAAATACTGTACATTAGTTGTAGAAAGAAAAGGAAAACATGATTCACTTTTCAGCTAGGCAGCATAATACAGTTGCTGATCATTTGACTGACCTTCAAACTTACTGGTAGGGTTTCTACATTAGTTCCGTCCCATCTTTTATGTATTTGTTTTTCGCTTAGGGAAATTGTAAATAATGAAGAGTTTTACGATATTTGGAAAAGAATTGATTGATTTGAAGGATTATTTGGCTAAGATTTATTTTTAAGAGTAATCTCAAACATATAAAGCATAGTGAAAAACGTCATAATCGTTTTTAGAACATCCGTATTTTTTTCTGAATACACTTTTAACCCGGGAGGAGCGGTGGCGCGTGGCATCTGTGATCTCTATTGAAGGAAGTTGAAACTGATCAAGCAAAAGAATGCATATTATTCATGATTGACAAACACGATGGACATGAAACGAAAGGAAAATTTTCAAATGTTTCCTAAAGAACTCCATTAACTGAAATATGAAGCCTTAAGTGTACCACAAGGTTAAGTTCGCCTTGTCAAAAAGACACAAGAAAGAAAAAGTTCAACTTGCTATTTGTTGATCACCAAAGGTGTCACGAGTTCGAGCCCAGTACCACTAACGACCCGGCGTGTATGGGGGAGGTGCACGTTAAATCTGTCGAGAGCTCAAACGTCCTCTTGTGGAGTGGTGTGGTAGTTAAAAGAGCCAGCTCAAGTATCGTCCTCGTCAACCATGGTTCAAAAAATTGAACAGTGCGACGTTAATATTACTCACTCGAGCTCAGTGCTCATTAAAACTACAATTACTTTTGAGTGTACCACAATTAAGTTCAACCTTGTCAAAAAGACACAAGAAAGAAAAAAAGTTCAACTTGCTATTTGTTGTCCGTCTCAGTACCACTAACGACCCGGCCCTCTGTCGAGCTCAAAGCTGAACAGTGCGACATGGTTCAAAATTAATATTCACGTTAATATTCACTCGATCAGGAATGCTCATTAAAACTACAATTACTTGAACAAAATATGACAGCTTTGCCAGCAAATAACATTTCTGTAATATTAGTGAAAAGAATCTCTGATTTGCGTCCTTTATTAAGTCTTGCACGTTTGAATCATTTTAGTTCAGTTTTATTGGCTTTTTTCTCAAATCATCAAAGAAATATTGAACATTCCTTGAAAGCCGGTAAGTATACTTTATCTTAATTGAATTATTCACTGGAATTCCGATTTGTATCGTGTAGAGTAAAAATAATTATAAACAAATGATTGGGGTGACTGAGTCCCCCCCCGCACTACCATTAGCGTTAGTATCGAGTGCGCGCATGCTCCCAGGTTAAAACATTTTGATGTCTTCTCGCTTTAAATATTAAAAAGTAACACAATTATTCTTCATAGGAATTTTATATTCTTTTTTTCATTATTTAACATTAATTCTAAATGCTAATTCTGTGAGGTTTAAAATTACAGTTCTTTTAAACAGTTATTTACAATTACAGCATTTATCTAAAAAAAAAGATCATTTTACATTTTTGTATACAATGTCGTGCACGCAGTTTTACTCTCCTTACAGTTCAGCTATTATATCAAGAATAATGTTATATTTTTTTATAAAAAATGAACTCGTGCGAAGAGCCGGTGTTTCAGCCAGTATACGTTTAATGTATCAGTACCGAAGAAGGTATTTTATAATTAATTTCTTAATACTAAATTAAGAACAAGTTTAATAATTATTAGTGACTTCCATGGGCTTGTCTTGTAGAGCAAAGTTTTTCAAAGGAAGGTTTAATATCAGATATTGACACTCTGAGTTATTTTTCTATATTTAGTTGAGATCTATATTTTGTCTTCAAAGCAGCCACCGCAGAAAATCCGGTTTAACATAGGTAGGATTTTCAAAATGGTAATTGTATACGAAGTGCTTTTGTTTTCAGTGCAGAAAATTCACCATCCATCTCTACCCAAAATTCAAAAAGCGATTTATTACAAAATTGCTTTTTAATTTTTCACTGGATGTGAAATCTATGAAAATTTCTTCTTCTGAAATTGAGAGCCCTTCTGGAGTATCTTGAAATAGACCCCTAATCCACTCGTAACTTGCTACCAAGTTGTCTTCATCAAGAAAATACTTTTTAAAATTCTTTGCCAACATGGCTAAATGTTTTTACATGGTTTTAGAAACAATTTTCACATGTTGTTCTTCAGATTTGTAAGTTTTAACACATATCGAGCTGGGGCTTTTTTTCCCATCATTTACTTCAGTAGTGGTAAATCCAAAATTTAAGTATTTTTGAGAATATTTCCTTGATTTAATTTTCGGAACCATGCTCGTCTGTGTACTTGTTAATCCTTTATTATCGTCGAATGCTCGCTTACGACTTAAAAATATATGTAGGATTTTGTTTTAATCTAATGCCGTAAATACTTAACTACCGTGAATTACAATTGACGTGCAAATTAAAAAATGAACATTCAAGCTAGATTCGGTAGCTATAGAAGTATCGAGTCGACCAAAACTGACTGGAATTGTACGAGGAAAAGTATTTTTACATGTTTTGCGCAGACGTCCGATAGGCTGCCCAGACTCACGCAAACGTACCCGATAATGCCAAATGTGATGGATATGATAGAGAGCAACATAGACTAGACTATTTTTCTAATGACATTTGCACTTTGAGAAATAGGTGCTGAAGGAAATATATCTTTAATTAAATATTTCATTTTGTGATCTGTTCCAATTAAAAATTAGAGAAAAAAATAACATAATAATATATGTAAGTAATTTTCTTAAAATATATATTACTTAAAAGTAACATATACAAAATTTAATACTTATACAGTTTATAATTGAGATCGCAATGTAGCTTTAGCGTCAAATTGCATTTTTATTGCAGTAAATACATTATTGTTGTACAGGGGGTCGCGACAAAAATTATGATTGAAAATTGGGTCGCCAGTATTGAAAGTTTGAGAAACACGGCTGTAAAGTGCTTATAATTTTCAATGATATTTCTCAAATATCAAGATATTTACTAGATTGTTTCGTATTGTAAAATATTTAGTTCTATATGAAGTTCTATTCTTTATTTTAAATTAATTTTTGACTACTTAAATTGTAGAGTAGTAACAGACAGTTTAGATTGTTTTTTTTTCTATCTATTATCGTCTGCTTTAATTGAATAATTGATGTAATGACTATTTTTTCCGCTAAAATACTCATCAATGAACCCGTGCTGCCATATATCTTGGAAGAGTGGATTTCAGAGAATATTCCTGCTAAGTATTGGTTGAACATTCCTTCTAAGTTGGTGTAGTGTGGTAGTTAGGAGAAGGGGGTGAAAGACCCACAAACATCCTCACAAACTTTCACATTTATAATATATATTAAATAATACGTCAGGGAAATTAACTTAGGCTACTGTTATTTACATTATATTACAATAAAATGCTCCCAAAGAATAATAATAAAAACTTCTGTATCTTTATTTCTTACTCCAATTTTAAAAAATTAATACTTTAGATGTTTCTTAAAAAATTTTGAGTTTTAATAAAGATTAAATTTTTCCTCGGTTTTCTGAAAACATTTTTGTTTTATTTTAATAATTCGTAATATTTTTGTATCTATTCTAATATGTCACAGGTAGGTTTTCCTCTAGATATTAAACAAAAGAATTGTTACTATTTTTAAAATAGAAAGAAGAATATGTGATTTATTAGAAACGCCTACATTATTCTTCCCCTTTTAGATTCAAATAAATAATGAAGTCTAGATTTGTGGAAAAAAGTATGAACACCATAGGAGTAACATTTCTTTCACGAATACAAAAATTAACATTAAAATCACATTCACGAATTCGTAATAGCAGACTGATAGAAGCTATAAAATAAAATCTGATTTAACGATATGCGTTATGTAAAACATTCATTTTCCCACAGCATCAAGTATCAAGTAATCAGTTTTAATTAGTGATAGTAGTGTTGACGACAGTGAGTGAAACTGGAACGATTGAGAGGCACTTGAATATTTTGTCGAGATGATCAGATTTAATTATGCTTGTTCAGCTTTTAAATTTCAACGACTGTTACAAGTTCGTTACAATCGATTATTAGGTTACGCATCTTAACAAGAGCGCGAAGATCTACATTTTAAATAATTCAAATTTTTCTGTGATTATTTTTGCTACGATTATTAAAAATTCCTAGAATATTCTTATGTACTAGAGATAACGAAAAAAATTTATTTTTTATTGATTATTTTACTTTCTTTTTTTTTGCCTGTGAAAAATTGTATGTATACCGAAGATTTAGATCAAACATTTTTTTTTGTTTAAATAATACACAAGCTTAAGCAATAAGAGACCTGCTGAGTAATTCTATTTATCAAGAATGAAAGATTTTTTGAACTTTAGAATTACGTATTTTATTAGATTTAAAAAGCAATAGAATACACATTCAATTACAAATTTTTTGTTCTGATATTATCTCATTTTTTTCACCACACGCACAAAAAAACTGCATGCATTGTTCACTTAATTAGGTGAGTTACGATACTTCACTTCGCGTCTTACTTCATTTCAAATTAAGAATATAAATCCTTTTGTTTCATTTTAAATTATCATTTATCTGTGTGTTTTAAAAAATGTAACAAAATCTTCTCCTTTGAAATAAACACCCTCCTAAAAGTATTTCATTATTCTGTTTGTCTTTTATAACAGCAGAATGAAATACTTTTAGGAAACTTTTAAATATTTTATAACGTATTCTAAAGGGTGTTTTTTTAGAGGTATAGAACTTTACATTGCAATAAAACAACGATGTATTATTCGATTGACATGAATTTTTTTTATTCGAAAGATAATTTTGTGGCATTACATTTTAAATATGATTTCTGGCATAGGACTGCCACGGCTGGCTCGGATGTAGTCCAATTTGGACGTCCAATTTTCAATGACTTTTTCCAACATTTGTGGCCGTATATCGGCAATAACACGGCGAATGTTGTCTTCCAAATGGTCAAGCGTTTGTGGCTTATCCGCATAGACCAATGACTTTACATAGCTCCACAGAAAATAGTCTAGCGGTGTTAAATCACAAGATCATGGAAGCCAATTCACAGGTCCAAAACGTGAAATTAGGCGGTCACCCAACGTGTCTTTCAATAAATCGATCGTGGCACGAGCTGTGTGACATGTTGCGCCGTCTTGTTGGAACCACAGCTCCTGGACATCATGATTGTTCAATTCAGGAATGAAAAAGTTAGTAATCATGGCTCTATACCGATCACCATTGACTGTAACGTTGTGGCCTTCATCGTTTTTGAAGAAGGATTCCACCAGCCCATAAAGCGCACCAAACAGTCAGTTTTTCTGGATGTAACGGTGTTTCGACATACACTTGTGGATTAGCTTCACTCCAAATGCGGCAGTTTTGTTTGTTGACGTAGCCATTCAACCAGAAGTGCGCTTCATCGCTAAACAAAATTCGCTTATGAAAATTGACCATGATTTTCGAAATAAAATTGCACAATTTGAAAGCGCAAACCAAACTGAGAATAAATCACTTGACAGCTGTTAAATCGGTCGCCATCTTGGAAAGTAATGCCAACTTAAACTTCTATACCTGGAAAAAAAACACTCTTTATATAAAAAATGGAATTGCAATATATACTTAATTGCTTGTTTATGCTTCAAAAAAAAAAGGTCATTGGTCATATAAACGAGTACGGAGAATGACAGTGTACATCTCCCTCAAATAATTTTTTAAAAAAAAATTCATTTGCGTAAAAAAAAAAGAAAAATAGAAAAAGGATTGAAATTAAGTGTATTTATTGTACAATGCTAAACAGAAAATAATCGTATAGCATATTCTTTTAATTAATGGGTTTTTAATCGAACATATATATATGAAAAATTAAATTTGATTGAGAATCACACGTCAGTTTCATTGCAATTGGTAATTACATTTTATCACGAGAATTGTCGAAAGAATTTCTTGAAATTTTAAAATCATTTATCCAATTATTTAAACTGTATTACAGCAACAACTTAGCTGATAAAATTAAAAAGTCACATATCAGAAATTTCGAATACAATGGAATAAATTCATGTGACGTCCCGGTCACATGACAAATGCAATCACGAATTTCCAGTCAATCAGTTCATACGCTTTGCTGTTGCCGACTTTCCTTTCTTGCAAAAATTTTCTTTTAAAAACAAAAGTTTGTTAAAAATAATAATGCCCATAGGTACAGAAAATGAACTTCGTAAAAAAGTACAGCATACAGTAAAATAATTTATTTTTTAATTTAAAAAAACCTCTTTTGAAGAATCTTAATATTTAAACATTTGAAAACAATTATCGTATTCGAAATTTTATTTAAATTTTATAAGTAAACCAAAAAGTGATGGCACAGTTTTGAATTCAATGAAGAACTCGTGGTTGCGTTTATCATGTGACAGTCGTGAATTTTTTCCTTGATAATGCGCGTTCACTTAACCGTGCTCTATCTTTTATTAAAACAAAGCATTTATATTTAAAAAATGACTTTGTTCTCTTTTAAACTTTTTGCTGTAAGAAATGAAATTGGTGCCATTTATAAATCGAATAACTAAAGCTTTAATTTTATCAATCGCATGGTTTTGGTTTTCAACTGGTATTGATTTTATGATTTCTTTTTTAGCTCAAACAGTTTTCATTAAGTTCCATTAATTTTTTTAAAACGCAAAAAAATCCTATGATGTAATCCTATGATGTTTTTAAGTTATTTTATCAATTAAAGTAAGTAATTATATAATTATTAATAATTAAATCATTGATACTGAAATTTTCGACAAATATATTTTCCCAAGAGAGTAAAAAAAAAAAATATATGAAGACACATAATTTTAAAGGAAATTTATTATATTTTCAGAAGTTCAATATTAAGAATAATACTGTAATTTCGTAATTGTGATCTTTTCTCAGTATCAAACTAACATAGTTTTATTTTCTGCACTGAATCTGAAGAGCTATTTAAACAAGATCTTTTAATTGAAACACACCTGTACTGTCTTCTATAGCTCTGCCATTTTTCAAACTCTTTATTTCAATACAATCTAAATTAGATCAAGTAATTTGAATATCTTTGCAATATGAAAGAAGGAAGAATACATTATATATTACAGTCGGACCTCTGTATAACGAAGTCGCTAAATCCCGAAAAAAAGTTCGTTATTTGGAAAATTCGTTATATAGAGGTTCACCTTTCAATTTTCTTTTTAAACCACATAAAACAAATATTTTAAACTCATAAACACTATATACTAAAAAAGTAATTATTCACACCTTTTTGTAAATTAATATATATTTATTTCATATATTTTATCTATCAAAAAAAAAAGAAAGAGAAAAACTGTAAGAAAAGTTTCTTGACGCCTTTATCCACTTCCTGAAGAACTAAACTTTTTTTCTTTGATGCTCCAGCACTTACATTTTGACATTTTCGAGCTACAAGAAACGAAGTTACCAGTACGACTGATCAACACTACAAATGAACGTAGACTAGTTCAAGGATACGGGGACAGGAAGGGGATATCGAAGATGTTTCCAGTGAACTGGATAATGGGGGTTAAAGGTTGCACTTCTAGGATGAAACGCCCAGAATTCTATTGCTTTCGGCGTGCTAAGCACCTAATAAAACCAGTTCAATATTTATGACCACCATAAAATGTGTTAAAAGAGAGAACTTGAAATGACCAGAAATACTTTAAAAACAGGGAGACGAAAAATTGATTCACAAGAAAAAAGTTCGTTTTATAGAAAATGCATTTCGCTATAGGGAGGTTATTTTATGAAGAAAATCGTGAAATGTGTTCTTGGTTCCAGGAAAAAAATCGCTGTATAGAAAAATTCTCAATGTAGAGGTATTTAAGATGATAATTCTATTCATTCGAAAAATAAATAAGAATTTTTTCAACTCAAAAATGTTCGAAATTGCAATGAATTTTTTGCATTGTCTCCCAGACCCACATTTAAGATGAAAAGAGACATACGTATAAGTAACTATTCTCGGTAAATTAATACAATTATATCACAGACATAACGACGTTTTTTAAATAAAATGAAATAAAATCAACCAGTTCAAATTAATCCTATTTTCATCCTGTTAATTACATCCTATTCAGCGTGTATTCATACACTTGCATTTTAATAGAAACCAAGATGTGTAATCAAAATATGTTATAATTAAACCTTCTAAATTAAAAAGTTACTAATTAAAAAAATAAAAATAGAGCACCACATGAATTCCCAGGAATTGAATAGGTTACGTTCTAAAAATCGTTAAATGCAGAGAACAAGAAACTAATAAACTGATTGAATTAAAAAAAAAAGAAAACATTAAATGGAGACAAAGAACATAACAAAAGAATCAACAAGTACTCTCTTAGTTAATCTTAAGAAGTGATAGGGAGGGAAAGAAAGAACTGTGAAATTGCATCCATGATTCGAAGCCACATATTACTCACAATAAAACTCTTCTCTTAAAAACCCTATCCAGAATTCTAATTCGCCGTATCGCTGTTGCCAGTCGCGAGTTCAAAAGAACTTCATTCCGTTTACGATTTTGGCGGCACTCCTTTGGCAGCATTTAACCTCGGAAAAACGGTGTTCTCTTAAAAAGGCAGTTCATCAACCTCCATTAAAATCCTGGAATGAATTCGTGGACGGGCTAAAGTTTTTGGTTCCACCCACAATTTGAGTTGTAGCTCGATTGCTGAAAGCCATCGTTGCTCATCAAGGAAAACTTGCAAACGATGTCGTTTTTTTTTTCTTTCTCTAACTAGAAATGAATCGATTTGTAAAAATGTTAAGAGCGATCAATTAATATTGAGCTCGATTGATAAATATATAATAGTAAAAATTCTGTGAGTGAAGCTGTTTATTTTTACATGATTAAAGTAATCTTTCTTCTTATTAAAAAAGAAAATAATGTATAAAAGAACAATTTGCATATGAAAAGAGACTTATCTTATACAAATAATTAAGGGCTCTTTTTATTTTCAAGTGACTTCATAATTAGGCGGTTTGGTTGTAGACATCCGGGTACACAATATTAAGAAATATTCCACTCTCTATGATTAAAGATGATAGTAATGTTTTAGCATCTAAATTTTGTTCCTGAATAAATATCGCATTTATGAAAAGAGTTGAAAAATCAAAGTTTATGGAATAAACAGATACAAAAAATATACAAAATAACAAGAATCTGACTTTTCGCTTACACACACAGCAGTTTAATTATTTAGCCATCTTTTTTTCCGGCACTCCTCAGCAACAATTCTAACATCATGTCGCATTTATCAAGGAATTATACAATTTTATTGCTTGTGATTATTCAAACTCAGCTTTACTTTCTCTGAAAAACAATGCGTAATTTTATATTTACAGCCGTTGTAATTTGTAAAAAATATATATATCGTAAAATCCGCGCGTGCGTGGTAGCATAACGCGCACTTATGTGCTTTAAAGCTGCAATTTTCAGTTTTTAGGTATATTAGCCGCATAACGCGTACCCCAATTTTTGAGAAAAATTCTGAAATATACGTGCGCAATGCTCTTATGCTTTGAAGTTATTTGTCGAGGTATTATTCCAAACTTTAGCAACAAAATAGAGTACTTCTAGAAATGTAACCCTTTAAGGCTACACATTACCCTAAAAATTTCATTTTTTTTTTTTTTTTTTTTTTGCATGTTTGGTGGCCCATATCATTGAGATGCTTTGCCACGAAATTTCAGATCTGTTAGAAAATTAGTTTTTAAGATATTTGAAGTTTTATGAGCTATGGTTTTGGTTTCGGTTTCCTTTTAAAGCATTTTTCACACTTAAGTTGAATTAATTAAAAACATTTTTGAGCTTTTAGTTTGAAATGGTTATTAATTCCAATTTTCATTACTAAAATCATTTCTGCTTGATTATGTTTTGAGTTTTTTGAGTTCTCATAATTAATTAATAAAGATTAATTTCATGGCCAATTTTTGCTTTAAAATTAGTTTATATAGCTTAAAAGCTTTATCATTAATTTTTCAGGTAGAGAAAATCCCATGGCAAATGCGTTCTGGGTTTCTGTGAGAAACAATATTTCGAAGAGATGGAATACTACTGAAAATGATGTATCTAAAAATTAGTCCTCTGGTGATTCTGCAATTAGACTTCCGAATACAAGTATTCTGAATTCAAATGCTGAAGACATAACTGAATATTTCCTTGCTGTACCAAACTACAATATACTAAACATATTGTAGTACTATATTTTAGTATTTTAAAGTCGTACGACAAGAGCTAAAACTTCCTAAACTGCCCCAATTTAAAGCTGAAAAAAATTAAATTTTATGAGCAAACCTGACTATTTTTAGCTTAAGTTAGTATCATTATTATTTTGTACATAAATGCTCTTCGTGTTTCAAAACTTTTGTGAAATATTAGGTTATGATAAAGCTGAATAAACTGACGTCTTAACAAATGTTATCAATATTATGCAAAAATATATTTTGAATTAAAAATATAATTTTCAGTCATATTTAATAAAAATAATGTTTTAATATAGAACATACATTGGAAAATAACATATTAAACAATTAGAGTTTTTCGGGCATTATAAGTTTTGTTTTATGACTTTAAAAACTTTAAATGCGTTTTTCTCAGACTTTTAATTTTGAAGGTATAAGTATTTTCTAATCCCTAAGGCTTTTTTCCTGTTCAAGATAGAGCCTTGAATTTTTTTGTATATACTCCCAAATGTATGTTCTATAAAAGTTAGTAAGGATTTAGGGCTGAGAACTCTAGTTTTTTTTCTAAAAAATGCTAAAGTTGATAGTTTAAAAATTTCGTGTTTTTTCGAGGTTTTTCTAGAAAAATAATTATTAGAAATCAACAAGGGAATAGATTTTCAAATCCGTACTAAATATCGTTTGTAATAATCTAAGAATCATAAATAACTTAAAATTACTAAAAAAATTTAAAAATTGAGTATTTTATAAGAGTTTGAAAAACTTCAAAAATTCCTAATTTTTTAAAATTGTAAAATAATGGCTGGGGTCAAACTGACTTTTTGCTTACAGAATCAGCTTAATAATATAATCTAAATATAAAACATCAATCATTTTTACTGTAACTGTCTCCAAAAATTTTTTTTTTGAAAAAGGGTACCGTGTAGCCTTAAGTTCATAAAGAATGTCATTTCTTTTATAAAGGAATAATATTTCGATACATGTAGGAGTCTAATTTTTTTCTATGCTCATCTTTTTTTTTAAAGCTCTCATTTTTATATCCGACGTATAACGCGTGCCCTATATTTCGGTTAAAAGGGCGCGTTATACGCCGGATTTTACGGTAGTTTCTTTTTCTATTTTTGATGGTTAATTTCTGATAAGAAAACTTGAAAAAGTAATTATCTAATAACGTTGAAAAATCGTGTGTCATTAATAAGTGATTTTCTCTTTAAATCGATTCATTTCAAAGTTGGAGGAAATTTGTTAACATTCAAAAAAGAAAATATGCATACATGTCACATGTTTTGGAAGTTAAAACGTCCCACTTTTCTTCTGGAGATTGAAACTAAAATTAAAATGTCAAATGGTTATAAATAAATAAAGGATTCATTGATGCCAAATTTTTAATAGGCTTTAATATTTAAAACTCGGCTGCACATACACTGTACCTCAAATTTCTTATTTATCTTGGCTACGACACAATTGTTTACAAGCGATTCTGCGACAGAAAAAAAAGGGGCCGCAAGTGGAAAAGAAATGGGGAAATTATAAACTGCTAAAATATTAGTGTTTTAAACCCAAAAAGTCAAAAAATAGTGTAATCAGAGGGTTTGTTTTACAAGACTGTTATTGATTCTGTAGCGGTATCATCTACATAAGCCACTAACAGATTCCGGACAAAGACGATCACTTTTGTCTAGTTGTATGTTACGTGGTTACGAATCCATAGGTCGCTGGATCTGTCCTCCGGATATGCACCACATCTGACGCTGAACTGAGAAAAATCTCTCTCTCTCTCGGCAACCTTCTGATCTGTCATGGCGACATCTACCCGCAAGAAAAGCAACCAAAAAGTCATCAGACCCACTTGACGGAACACCACCAATTAACAGCAATGACACACACAATTTCAAAAAAACCTCTTTCGTTCGCCTACCCACCGACTTATTGCTGGAGGAGTGTGTAGCGGTATCATCCACACAAGCCAGTAACAGCCTACAAACAAAGGTGATCACTTTTGTCTAGTTGTATGTTACGTGCTTACGAATCTATAGGTTGCGGGTTCTGTCCTCCGGTTACTAAGTGAAGAGATGCTGTTAAGAGATTTGTATAATAATATATATATATATATATATATATATATATTGATTTTAAAAAAGTAGTTAAATGGAAGTTTTTAAAAAATTTAAGGAACCGTGAAATTTTTTAAATATTCTTCATTTTTAGAATATTTTTTTTCTCTGAGGGATTTAAAACATAAATGGAATTTTTAAATATCTAGAGTAAAAAAAAATGAATGCTTTTACGACAAAAAACTGACAAGGCAATTTTTCTTGAAGTTGCCAGTGGGAACACTGAAATGCCTTCAGAGGACCACGAGTTGAAGACCCTTAGTCTATCTATAACATAGAATTTGAGAGATTCTAGGATCAGAATTATACTATTCCAAAGAAAAATATCATTTAACGACAAATGAATATTAACTTTTAACTCTACAATACAAAGCCATAAAGTCATTGAAATTTTCCAAAACTGTGGTGTTCTTATTAGATCCATGCAGTGGCGCACACAAGGGGGCCTGGGGGTCCGGATCCCTCCCCCCCAAAGCCCTTGATTTTTTTCCGATTAATTATAATTCTATGTATATAATACGTAAAATTTAATTAAGTATTTGTTATTAATGATTAATTTTATTAATTAATGCTAATTATTTATTCAATAATTAGTTTTTTACTGTATTTTGTTCCCGAAAATTGACAAAATCAAAAGGAGCATGATACAAGAATGGTGAACTTTCGAGCCCTTCCCCCCCTTGGAAAACTTCTTTGTTTGCGCTACTGGATCCATGTGATCTTTATTAATTAAATGAGAGATTCTCATGGACTTGACAGCAAAGAGGAGTCTTTTGGCAGACAAATAACATTTATTTACAATTATAATTTCTAAAATAAAAACTATTTTCTACAAAAACCGCTATATAACACATTCCGCTCGTTCGCTTCGTTACATCTCGTTTCGTTTCGTGTCAATTCAGTTCAGTTTCTTTCGACAGTTCTCTGTCTGTTTTTGATCAACAGTTCGCTTCACATAGCGGGCGCTAGAGGGCACAACACAAACAGTACGGATTGGAAACCGCCCAGGACTCAAACTCATTTGAGCAAATCCACAAAGAAAAGAAAAAAAGTCATACGTTAATAAAGAGTGTTTTTTTCCGGGTATAGAAGTTTAAGTTGGCACTACTTTCCAAGATGGCGACCGATTTAACAGCTGTCAATTGATTTATTCTCAGTTTGGTTTGGCAATTCATCAAAACGATCATCAAGCAAGGCGTAGATTCGTCGAATGGGCCCAAAACGAGATTGCCGTTGTTCCCGATTTTCATAAGCGAATTTTGTTTAGCGATGAAGTGCACTTCTGGTTGAATGGCTACGTCAACAAACAAAACTGCCGCATTTGGAGTGAAGCTAATCCACAAGTGTATGTCGAAACACCGTTACATCCAGAAAAACTGACTGTTTGGTGCGCTTTATG
This sequence comes from Trichonephila clavipes, assembly GCA_019973935.1. Taxonomy (NCBI): domain Eukaryota; kingdom Metazoa; phylum Arthropoda; class Arachnida; order Araneae; family Nephilidae; genus Trichonephila; species Trichonephila clavipes. The sequence goes on from BMAU01020925.1 coordinate 21,004, forward strand.
GGCTGGTGGAATCATTGGTCCGTACTTCTTCTAAAACGATGAAGGCCACAACGTTACAGTCCATGGTGATCGATATAGAGCCATGATTACTAACTTTTTCATTCCTGAATTGAACAATCATGATGTCCAGGAGCTGTGGTTCCAACAAGACGGCGCAACATGTCACACAGCTCGTGCCACAATCGATTTACTGAAAGACACGTTGGGTGACCACCTAATTTCACGTTTTGGACCTGTGAATTGGCTTCCATGATCTTGTGATTTAACACCGCTAGACTATTTTCTGTGGAGCTATGTAAAGTCATTGGTCTATGCGGATAAGCCACAAACGCTTGACCATTTGGAAGACAACATTCGCCGTGTTATTGCCGATATACGGCCACAAATGTTGGAAAAAGTCATCGAAAATTGGACGTCCAGATTGGACTACATCCGAGCCAGCTGTGGCAGTCCTATGCCAGAAATCATATTTAAAATGTAATGCCACAAGATTATCTTTCGAATAAAAAAAATTCATGTCAATCGAATAATACATCGTTGTTTTATTGCAATGTAAAGTTCTATACCTCTAAAAAAACACCCTTTATATTCTAAGAGAAATTGCTCATAAATTACTGACGTTAAACTTATTATTGTTACAAAATTTTACTGTGAAAAAATTTATATTACTTTCTTTTAGAATAAATCATAACGAAAATGTTCAAATTTATCTATTATAGTCTTATAACAGTCTTCAATTAAGATTATAGTTTTACTCGTATTATACAATACACAATATAGTTTATGAAGCAATAGATAAAATCATAGCTATATAAACCAGACATAGTGATGAATATGCCAGTTGTGGCATAAAATAAAATTTCAAATAATCATGATTTACACATCGAATATACCTACTCTTAGATCAAGATTTAAGATTAAAAAAAATGCACAAAAATAATACTTATTTTTAAAATTAATAAAACATTCTAAGAGATACGTACTATGTACGTACTTCTCATGCATTACACAGATATATAAATAATAACTTCTGCAATTTTTCCTTTCAAATATTCTTGTTTGTTCACCACATATCGCACTTCGGTTAAATCGCATTTTGTGGATATTGACTGATAAATAATTCCTTCTTTCATCCATCACATTGCTTTCAAATGTTTATTTGCTGCATTGAACTTCCTGGAGAAGAAATGTAGCTTGCATTTTGTGTAATCTGTTTATTTTAATTTTTTTTATTACCGTAAAATCCGGTGTATAACGCGCACTTTTGACACAAAAAGTTAGATCGAAACTTAAGGGTGCACGTTCTACGCAGGGTATAAAAACGATAGCTTTAAAAATGACAAAAGAGAAGAGTATAAAAAAACTTTTTACTTCATCATGTATCGCAATACTATTTATTTAAGAGAAATGACATACATACCTTATGAGCTAAAAGAGTTGTAGTTCTAGAAGAAAGCTATTTTGTGTCAAAAGTCTGGGATGATACGTCGAATAAATGACTTCAAAACATAAGAGCAATGTACACTAATATTTCAGATCTCTTCGTAAAAAAAGGGTGTGCGTTGTACGTCGAATATACCTAAAAATTAAAAAAATTAAGCGTGAAATTTTGGTGCACATTATACGCAGGGGCGCGTTGCACGCTGGATTTTACAGTAATTATTTTTATTCACTTTTTAGCAACAAAGGGGATATTTTTACTCTACCGAATTTAAGGCAGCAGTCTACAATGACCATGCCTAAATTACCGAGGTATCTAAGTCCTCGAACTCAAGGTTCATAGCTATGTGTCCTTTTTTCATCTCTAATATTAGGTTACGAAAAAGTAAAGCTTTGAAAAAAACAAGACAAATTTCAGAACCACATCCCATAAGTCGCTTTATAATTACTCTTCTGCACTAATAAGGCAACAACGAAATTGACTATCTGCTTATGTTTCCCACGTCACATTTTAATGACAAACAGCTTCTGTGAAAATTTCACAGAAGTAAGCCTATACTCGTAACTAAAAATTGATTTTTCCACCTGTGTCTTTGTAATAAGAATTCAGAAAGACCAAGACTGATTTCTTCTATTTCATTTTTTAGAGAAAGTCACAAAAAATTATTAATGTATTGTTTTAAGCAATATGTACGGGGTATTTTGTTTTTCAATTACCTCTTAATGGGCTAAATTAATGTGATGTCTATGTCACATGATAATGATAACCACGTGCTTCTGGCCAATCAATTAAAAACTCATGTGACGTCACAGTCACAAGATATAAGCAATCATGTGTTTCCAGCTAATAAGTTCATGCACTTTGTTGTTGTCAACTTTTGCAGTTGAAGGAACTTTTTCTTAAAACAAACATATTTTTCATCAATAATAACGCACATAGACAATACATTTTAATTAAAAGTATATGCATAAAATATTTTTTTTAATTTTAAAATCTTTTTGAAAAAAAAATTGTAACATTTTAACATCTTTACCCAATTTTGAAGTTTAAAATTTTACCTAGGTTTTACGAAGTACAGTAAGTGAATGTGTTTATCTTTATCATGTGACCGTCATGAATTCAGTCCATTGTTAACGATATTGTATAATCTCTGAAACTTCATGAATGTAAAGTGCTCGCGTAGGAATTGATAAAGCTCCCGGACCGTTATGCTGCTGAGGCCGCTTCAAGTATAATCGACAAAAACTAATTTGTTTGTTTGTGAAATTTATCGTTTGCAATTTTAAAAAGATCTTGAACAATTCAGAAAACTAGGTGGGTATAGAACATGGTGAATGTGTAAAAGGAAAATATATCTTTGGGTTTATTCAAGATGTTATCTGTTTTAAATCATATCGTTGTGCATAACATCTTTTCAACTTGCATGAATCATGAATCGATACAAAAAGATCTTTCTCAAATGTTGATTAATTTTCACCAGTTTCTTGAATGATCAGTTAATGGTAGGTTTTTACTGTTACAAGTGAATAATACACAGCAGGTGCTACTAAAACAACGCAAGGAACTTGGATAAATATCATTACAATAGATTGAAGGGGAAAAAATGTGTTATAATACTTTTTTGGCGAAGTGATATGATATTTTTTTCAACAGTCCTTTACATTTTACTTTCTAAATACAAAATTTCAATAATTTTTAAAAAGTTCAAAAAAAATTTTAAAATAAAAATGTGATTATTTTCATTTACGCGAGAGATGTCTAGTCTAAATACAACAAATCTCGATTCCAAAACAACACTCTTCATCATGGGAACTGTTAAGAAAATCGCAGTGTTTTTTTTTTTTTTCGTGCTCGAGATTTAGAAATAACAAGCCCTGTGTGAACGAAACTGCTTAACGTAAAAACATTAATAACGATTCGTTGTAATGGATACACGCACACCAACTCTGGGAAAGTTCCAGTACTGTGGTTAACTCACAAATTCTTTGCTATACATTTTATCGAAAGACATAAAAACGGGGCGATTCAGACAGAGGGAAAGCCAAGAGAAATGATAATAATAATAAAAAGTGCTGATGTGTTTCAACAGCTGCTGGCGTTGCCGTTTTTTCGAGACGAAACGTTTTGCATTCCAACAGGAGTTGGCTCGTAAATCACGACCCACAGATATAAAATTTCACTTTGTGTAAGCATCGTTTTCGACCAGCCGTTTTGACAAGGATCTATCCACGCGCTGTTTAGTTCGTCCACAAACGTTTTATACTGCACACAATAATAATCGTTTGATATCGATCAACTTCGCCTGGTATTGGAGAACAGAACTTAAAAATAAAAAAAAAACCGCGAAATAATATACGTATGTATTTGAATTGTATTATTAATTCAAATTGATTCGTTCTCAAGCAGAGCTGTGTCTCGTTATGTAAACAAGAAAAGTGGCTGGCCTTGTCACGAGTTCGAGCTCAGTACCACTAAAGACCCGCCATGCAGAGCAGCGATGCACGCTAAATCTGTCGAGAGCTGAAACGTCCTCCCGTTGGTGTGGTGCAGTAGTTAGGAGAGGGGGTGCCAGCTCAGGTGAAGTCCACGTCACTTGACCATGGTTCAAAATTACGTGGTCCGTCGCCAAAAGCCCCCGTGTAGCTGAACACAGTGCGACGTTAATATTCACTCACTCACTCACTCACTCGTGCCACTGACATTGAGCGGACCGCAACTCCTTCAAAAAAATTAAAGTAGCCCGTACCCTGGAAAAGTCTGCCACCCCTGTTATAAACTGTTTTGATTTTACAATTTTAATTGCTTTCAGAACAAAGTACAGTGACACGAAAAAAGGAATAGAAAGTGTTTTACACGGAATATAAAGTGATTTCCATAAAAAGTCGTACAAACCTAGAAAAACACACCGCAATAAATAAACTGGAAATAATTTAATATTCCTTGTGCGGCCCGGTATTATATGATCCAAAGACCGATACAGGTCAGCGGCCCGGCGGTTGTGGGCCACTGCCTTAGACGATTGGGATGAAAAGGAATCCATATTCTGTCCAGTCGTGAAAGGTTTTTATTCTTGTCCTTCGCTGCTTGAGGAAGAAGGGCCCGCTGCATCCTCATCACTTGAACGTGGTTCAAAATTACGAGATTTAACAATGTAATTTTTTTCTCTTACCCTGTTTTTATTATTTTTTTCTTTCTTTTTCTTGATTGATTTTTGTTTTTTGCTTCTTAAAATTACCTTTATACCTTGAAGCTATGTAAATCCTGTTAAAATTCACCATATTCTGTTCAAAAATAAACCCAATAAAAATTGAGGTCCAAGTGTGAATGTTCTTTGCGAAGTGGCTCTAAGCCTTTTAGGGTGGAATCGATCCTCTTGGGGATTCTACGAATATCCTTTGTGTGGGTCTTTAGGGCTACCTGAATTCGAACACGATTTCACAGAAACAAGCTGGCAGTTCGTTAATATACCCCTAATAATAATATTAAAAGAAAATAAATGTCGAATGCAACATTTACTATCAAAGAACTAATTAAATTGTATAAACAATTAATTAAAAATATTACTCCTAACTTTTATTTCGAGTGTTCAAATCGTCTCTGGATTATTTCAATAATTTTGCTACTGCATTTTACACTTGTAATGGAGATCCTTGAACTGCAAAACTTTGTTTTCCCTGTATGCGTGAGTGAGCGAATGTTAACGTCGCGCTGTTCAGCTGTACGAGGGCTTTTGACGACGTTTTGAACCATGGTCAAGTGACGTGGACGGCATCTGAGCTGACACCCCTTCTCCTAATTTCCACACCACACCAACGGGAAAACGTTTGAGCCTCGACATATTTAACGCACATCTGCTTCCTCTGCACCGATGGTTCTTCAGCGATACTAGGCTCGAACACATGACACGCCAGCCACGAGTCCGCCACCTTGACCACTAGGCTACAGCGGGCACCCTGTATGCGTGGGCTTAAAATTATAGGAGCCATAATTCTTTATTGCGTCCAGTATAACCTGTAGAAGTGGAAGAAAACATATATTCTAGTATTTCGGGAGAATTATTATCAAAAGATATGTTTTTTACTTCTATCAATTCATCAATATTATTGAGCGAGGTTTGATGTTCTAATGATTGCATTGAGTTAAATTAAAATCCTTATTTGAAAACTTTTTTTTTCACCGTTCTGTTACAACGTGGTGATTTTCAATTGAAATAAAACAATTGATTTCGATCACCGAATGAAATTAGAAAAATAATTATAATTCGTAATTATAAGATTAACGTAAAAATTGAAGGCTATGTCAAAACAAATGACAGATGTCATGTAACACTGATTTTGATTGAAGGCTTCGCAATTTTGCGCGTCACTTGACCATGGTTCAAAATTACGTGGTCCGTCGCCAAAAGCCCTTGTGTAGCTGAACAGTGCGACGTTAATATTCAATCAATCGCAATTTTGCGTTATAACATAATTTACAACTGCTTTCGCCGATAATTTTCGTTTAAATATTCACTTGCTGCTATTGACAGAGATAGTAACTTCTTTTTTTTTTTATTTCGGCTAGATAAAAACAAGAAAAGTGAGAACTTCTCTTGCACAACCATTACTTTTAATATGGTTTGAAATTTTAATTTTTTGAGTCTTCAAACTTTTCAAAGAATATTCTTGCTAAGAATTGGTTGAATATTCCTTCTAAGTTGGTGTGGTGTGGTAGTTAGGAGAAGGGGGTGCCAGCTCAGGTGTCGTCCATGTCACTTGACCATGGTTCAAAATTGCGTGATCCGTCGCCAAAAGCCCTCGTGTAGCTGAACAATGCGACGTTAATATTCACTCACTCGTGTCACTGAAGACCGGCCGTGAAGAGGGTCTGTAGCGAATTATAAACGAAGCAATGTCCATAATTATTTCGAACGAAAGGAGTGTGTATCCGGGCGAATTAGTTAAGACAGTCCACAATAATTCCATGAGATAATTTAGGTATAATAATGTTTAATTAGATACGAATTGCCGCGATGCGGCTTACATCCTACGATACAAGTTACACACACACACTCTCACGATCTTTACAATTTTAATACAGATGTGCGCACACCAGCGCCCTCGCGTGGTCAATATTTCGGCACACACCCCACCGGTGAACAGAATGTTCACCCAGTAAATATCGAACCACAATTAATACAAACAATTATTCAAATACAATTCTTACAAAGAAAATACTGATACAATACTACTAATCAAATCTAAATTATACATATTAGAAAGAAAAAGTAAATATACATTAAAGTACACAATATAATGAAACTTAAAGATGACAAAGCTTCAATTTACAAACAAATACTAGGATACATACCTCAAGATTTCACAAAAAATAAATTTAACAGAGATTAAATAATAATGTGTAATCTCCTACCATTAATCTGAAAAATATAAACAAATTAGTACAAGTATATTATACAATTTCTAAAGGATACAGCAATTGAATGGGGGTTTTTTGAAGAGACCTTTAAAAGTTTTTACAAGACAAGATCTAACGTTATCGTCTCTTCCAATAAATATTTCTTTGATTATTCCAAGTTCCCACAATAATTTTGATTTTACATTTCCTTCAACAAGAACTACGTCGTTTAATTTTAAATTCTTATGAACAGATGGTGTTTTAAAATGATTAGCTGTTTTTAACTGGAGCAAATACTGTTCTTTCCAGCGTCTCCAAAGTTGTTTTAAAAGAAGAGTTCGGTAAGTCTTTCTTTTCTTGTACGACTCCTTTGCCGTAGTGGCGTCGATCAGTTCGATGAAATGTATAGGATATTTAGAGTCACCATAACCTAACTCGAGGAAGTGGGCCGGTGTTAGCGGTTCCGGCTCTCCTGGATCATTCTCCACGTATGTCAGTGGTCGATGATTAACGATGACTTCAACTTCTGAAAGTATCGTTGAAAGTTCTTCAAATGTTAGAAGTGCCCTGCCAAGTATTTTACGTAAAGGATCCTTTATAGTTTTAACAAGACGTTCGTAAAATCCACCCCACCAAGGCGCACGTTCAACTATGAACTTCCAGTGAATACCTTTATCTGCGACAAAATTTTGAAATTCACTGTCTTTCAAGATGTTGGCAAATAATGCTAGCTCCCTTTCAGCTGCTTTAAATGTACATGCATTATCTCTGAGTATATTACCTTGCAATTACCTCTACGAGCGAGGAATCTCCGTAAAGCAAGTAAAAAACACTTTGTGGACATGTCCGACACAAGTTCTAAGTGTACGGCACGAGTGACTGCACATGTAAACAAAGAAACATAAGACTTGCGAGTCCCTTGATTGTCCTTAACAAGTATTGCACCTGTAAAATCAATTCCTACACTTTGGAAAGGAGATTGGGTGATTCTATCTCGGGGCAACTGACCACTTAACTGGTCAGCTGGTTTGGCACTGTATTTTTTACAAACGAGACAGATTCGAATCATTGTTTTTACTAACTGACGACCCTTAGGTACCCAATATTTTTTCCGAAGTTGAGTCAAAGTTGCAGATACGCCACAATGACCAATTCGTTCATGTTCCCTAATAACAAGTAATTCTGTAAATTTACAGCGTCGAGGAAGAATAACAGGATGCTTTTCACCAAAGCATAAGTCTGCTTCAAGCAACCGTCCAGTAAGTCGTAATAAATTGTTTCCATCTAAATACGGCACTAAACTCTTTATTTCAGAGCTAGATCGAAGTTGTTCGTTTTGTTTTAAGGCTAATATCTCAGCTGAATAAAATTCGGATTGAACACATTTAAGCCAAAAATATTCAGCATTTTGTATTTCATCTGCAGTAATGTAGAAGTCCATCGATTTGTAAATGTTTCTAGCATTGTTCACGAATCAGAAAACCCAAGCAGTCGTTTTCAAAAGTTTCTTAAGGCTGCTGAATCGATTTATGTCAACAAGAGCTTCCCTCTGTTGAGTAACTGCCACATGCACACTAGAACGATGTTCTAATTCTTCCGAGCAGAGCTCTGAATCTAAAATATCTCGGTGACGATTTGGCCAATGATCGGGTGTTAGTTTAAGCCAAGGTGGGCCATGCCACCACAGCTCATTCTGTGCTAACTTGACGGCAGATGTACCACGGGAAAGGAGATCAGCAGGGTTGTCCTTTCCTGGACAGTGTCCCCACTGCATCGGATCAGAGAGCAATTGTATCTCTTGAACACGATTTTTAATGTATGGTTTGAACGCTGAAGAATCGCCGCGTATCCAGTAGTACGAAATGAGAGAATCGGTCCAATAATATATATTAGCATCAAATTTGAGACAAGATGACACCTGTTTGGCCAACCTAGCTGACAATAAGGCTGCTGTCAGTTCAAGACGAGGAAGCGTCAATGATTTCAAAGGTGCCACACGACCTTTTGAACAGATGAAACTAGTTTCGATTTCGTTATTACAAGTAACAAACCGCAAGTATAATATTGTTCCATAAGCTGATTTACTCGCGTCTGAAAAACAATGTATTTCACACTTAAATATTTCTTGATCTATGTTACCTAAATAGAACCGTGGTATCTTTATCTCAGTCAAGCCCTCAGCTTCGCTACTCCACTGCTGCCACTTGTGTCGTAGCTTTGGGGGAAGTTCAGAGTCCCATTCTACTCCTAGAGTCCAAAGTTCCTGAAGAAGACATTTCAATTTGATAACGAATGGGCCAAGAATTCCAATGGGGTCGAAGATGCGACCAACCACACTCAGAATAAATCTTTTCGATTCTCCTCTACGTGACATAAACTTCAATAGATCCTTTGGATCGAAATAAATTAAATCATTTTCTGGATCCCAAGCAACTCCTAAAACCTTCGTTGGAGGTCTAAGATCAATAGCACTAGTTTCAGAGGATTCCGTTTTGACACCTTCTTGCTGCCATAACAAATTAAGTTGTTTCGAATTACTTCGCCATTTGCGCAATAACATGCCTGCGTCACTGAATATTTGCAAGCACCAAGGTAGTACGTAGAGCGTCCGGAACATCATTCTGACCACAAATGAGGTCATCAACATAAATGGAACTATTTAGCAACTCAAATGTATGAGGATATTGCTCTCTGTACTTCTTAAAATGATGTTTTAAAGTTGCTGCGAGAAGGTATGGGCTAGGTCGAAGTCCAAAAGAACTCTCGTGAAATTCAAAACGTATGGCTCTTTATTCAAATTATCAGTCCAGAAGAAACGTGTAAAATCTCGATCACGGAAATCTAATTCAATTTGAAGAAAAGCCGATTTTACATCAGCTGTAAATGCTACAGGACTTTTTCGAAAACATAAAAGCAGTTCTAAAATGTTGGGATGCAAATTTGGTCCCGTATATAAACTTTGGTTTAACGATGACTGTCCATCTTCATGTGCTGAACCATCAAATACTATTCTAATATGACTTGTGGTTTTGTCGCTACGTATCACTGCATGATGGGGTAGGTAAAATCCCTGACTATCCAATAAAGAATCACAAGAAGTACGCTCAACAATACCTTCCCTAACATAGTCATCAATTACATCCTTATACTCGCAGAACAACTCGTGATCACATTTAAACCTACGAACCAACCCCTCAAAACGTTTACGTGCGACAGTTTTATTATTTTGTAAAGCCTCTCTCATACCTGGTTTCCATGGCAAATTTACACGATATCGACCATCTACGAAATTAACTGATTTATCAAACTCACTAAGTATCTCTTCATCCCCATTACCTAAAGTCATCGAACCCTTGTCAAGTATTCCTAAACTTTCTATCTCCCAAAATCTCCTTAGCTCAGTCGAAATCGATTCATCTTCACTGTGAACCAAATGTGTACCGAAGTACAATCACTCCGCTCATCACACCTTCCCTGAAGAGACCATCCTAGCCTAGTCTCGACTGCAACCAATGATGAATCTAATCTTTTTATCCGATGTGTTAAAGACCAATAAAAATCGGAACCTATTAACAATGAAATTTCACAATTCTCAGAAGATTCATTACAACTGAATGTTAGCCTAAACCCTTTTGACTCCATTTCTGCCCACGCATCTGGATTAGGTAGGCTAAGTGTTGCCTTTGAAATTTCCTCAATTTCCAATGCCTCAATCACAGTCTCTTCTCCGCTTAATATATTCCTTAGCCTAACCTCGACCTTACTACAAGTTTGTTTTTTAGGAGTTTTACAACCGAACGAAAAAATATTTAGCCTTTCCGAACCCAATATTTTCAACCTCAACCTCCGAGACACATTTTTTTTAATGAACGACTTCTCACTTCCATTATCAAAAAGGCAAAATATCTTATCCGATGAAGAACGACCTATAATTTCGGTCTCCACACATTGCAATAAAACTCCACCTCTGTTATGAAAAACAAAATTTGAAGACGTAGTTTTAACGTCAACATTCTTTTCCTCCAAATCCAAATGCGAATTTTGCTTAGATTTTTCTAACTTAAAACAAATAGCACGTGCATGTCGACCTTTACAATACGAACAAACCTCTTTCTTGCACTTTTTAACATAACAACCAGTGTTGCAACAAATGAAACATCTCCCTTCTTTAATTAATTTAGCTCTTTTTTTCTGAACGCATAAATTCTCACACAAATCAGACATATGAGTATTCTCGAAACAAAATAAGCAATTCGAATTTGCAGCCGTCAGCAATTCGTTTGCAGAGGAGAACGATTTATGAGATGGGTGGAATCGAGAATGACCTTGAACCCTTCGATTTGACTGTGGATAGCTATGAGACGTTTTTTCGAAATACTTAGTATTGGAATAGGAATTTTTATTTTTCAATTCTAGGTCATGCGGTTTTACTAAAAGTTCTGTGCGTTCGCGACTTTCTACTTCGCTTCGCAAATATGCAATTAAATCAGTGATTTGTGATTGTGTTTCATTATGTTTTTTGTTATATTCTAATGCTAAATCAGGGGGAATAACTTTCATAATTATCGGAAACAAGAGACAACTATAGGAATCGGGAGAGATTTCAAGAGATTCAAGTCCCCTTATATTAATTTCTAACTGATCATATAAATTTCTTAACGCAATAACATCAAACGATTTACGGACAGGGGTCAGATTTAACAAGCGATTCATATGAAAGTCAACAATAAGTTCTTTACGTCCGAACCGATTTTCTAAAATTTTAATTGCTTTTGCATAATTTTCCGATGTTAGAGTTAAGCCTCGTATAGCCAATTCTGCATCAGATGTGACAACCGATTTCAAATAGGAAAATTTGTCCACATCATTTAAACTCGAATTTTCATGTACTGCGGAATTAAATCTAGCCCAAAAACTGGGAAAACTACTGATATCCTTGCCCGAAAAAGATTCTAATGTGCGTTTAGGTAAACGCGGTTGATTTGATAAAACAGAACTAACTGTACTATTTAAAGGAAGTGTTATGTTTTGTGGTTGATTTTCCACCGAATTTTGAATAGCAGTGTTCGAAACTGATTCTACATAACGTTCAGCACGGATTTTCCAAATTATAAATTTATCTCGATATTCTTCGCGAGTTACGATTTCTTCTTCTAGACTCTCAATATCTATTAAATTCTCAATTTCCTTATCGAGTGTACTCAGCTCTTCAAATTTAGAAATTAATTGCATATATATCTCATGTACTGTTGTTTTATCAGCTGTATTGCTTATTTCGGATTCTAATTTATTAATTTGTTTTGTCACGAGGGATCTCGAAACAGACCGAGTCTTTCGTTCTTTCTAATATAGCCTTATTTGCTGCATCCATTTTAAACCAAAACACTATAATTGCAAACAAATATACAAATGACAACACCAATTCTGAATGCAACTTAGTACAACTTTCAAACAAAATTCAGCTTAACAATATGCATACAAATAAACAAAACTATACCAGAGCAACCTTCCAAATACCGACAGTTACGAATAAACCAAAATCAGAAATGATGAGAAATAAGCTTAACTAGACAAATACCGAATTCAAAGTTAGACAAAACGAAAGTACTCACCCCCCATCACGCAGCGAATGTCCTTCAAGGCCGATGCACCATGTAGCGAATTATAAACGAAGCAATGTCCATAATTATTTCGAACGAAAGGAGTGTGTATCCGGGCGAATTAGTTAAGACAGTCCACAATAATTCCATGAGATAATTTAGGTATAATAATGTATAATTAGATACGAATTGCCGCGATGCGGCTTACATCCTACGATACAAGTTACACACACACTCTCACGATCTTTACAATTTTAATACAGATGTGCGCACGCCAGCGCCCTCGCGTGGTCAATATTTCGGCACAGGGGCTGATGAATGTTAAAAATCTGTCGAATCTCCAGTCCTCCAATTAACGTGGTGAGGTAGTTTGGAGAGGGGGAGGGGTGCCATATCACACACACACATGTGTGGTCCTCGCCACTTGACCATGGTTAAAATTACGAGGTCCATCATTAATAGCCCTCTTGTTGTTTTATAGTGCAACGTTGATAAACACTTACTCTTTGTTCATTTTGTGTGAAGATTTAAGAAATGCAATGTTATAAAATAACAAACAAATGCGATTATTATGTAAAATTCGCTTTCGATACTATATCCTATAGTGTAGTATGGTGAGTGAGTGAATATTAACGCCGCACTATTCGGCTACTGGAGGGCTTTTAGTGACGTACCCCGTAATTTTGAATCATGGTCAAGTGACGAGGACGACACCTGAGCTGGTATAACCCCTCTCCTAACTTCCACACCACACCAACGGGGGAATTTGAGCCTCGACAGATTTAACGTACATCGCCCCCCTACAGGGCGGTTCTAGGCTCGAACTCACGACACGCCGTTCACGAGTCCGTTACCTTTACCACCACGCTACTCAGGCCTCTAGTGTAGGATGGATATCACAGAAGCTAAATTATTGATAAATAATATATTTTCTCCGTTATATTACTGAAAAGGCTCTGAAGATTGACAAAAAAGAAATTGAAAAGTATTTTACTTTAATATCCATGATTTCAGAATCGTATTTATAAAACGAGTAACATAAAAAAAAATTTTTTTTCAATTCCTACTTAGGTCAAAACAAAGAAAATTTTTATTTTAGTTAATTTTTATTAAATAGTTATAGTTAATATAAATAAACATAAGACTGAATTTCTACAAATGGTGTTGGACTATTTTATTTTTGTGTTTTTGTTACTATTCATTCATTCATAAATCACATTCTCAGAAAATAGGCCATCTCAGTTAGGGTTCGAACCCACGAACTTCGGATTAAAAGTCCAACGCGCTATGCAGTGCGCTACAGCATAGGTTCCCAACTTTTTTTGAACTGACGCCCCTTTTTCTAGTGAATATTTTGATACCACCCGCTCCCACTCCAGAGAAATAAGAGCATGTATAATACATTGTGAAAAAACAAGAATTTATTTTAAAATAATATTCTATTACTAATGGAGGTTTTTTTTTCTTAGTTTTTTTCTAAGTCATCATTTGCCTTCATTTCCCGAGGTATTAAAATTATTCAAACGATGAACTGGCGGACATACTGATCGTGTATAGAGCTACGGATTGTAATGGGCTCGCCACTCGGTGATTGTAACAAGAACGTTACCTGGGCAGGCGTGTTGCACATCACACGACTTTTGTAAGTGTGAACAGAAAGGGACATGAGTCTGGTTCTGTTTGCATGAAGATTTTAGCGTACGGACACCCGTTCCTTCTGTTGAAGATTTGTTATTTGCAGCTGCCGGGAGGACACGTGATAAGCCAGGAATCTTTGAGAACGTAAGGAATTCCATGCAGCGCCACTGTCAGGCTTGCCAGATGACTTCTAGTCATAATTCCGAATACCCGTTGTTGTACACTCTTTCAATGAAATATTTTGTGACAGATTGATGTGTTGTTGCTCTTTTTCTCTGCTTCTTTGCACCATGGCTCGCATCTACGGAATGTGCGATTCTGCATTCCTATGTGATTCCAAGTCGTTTCCGTATCCACTGCAAGTTTGTCGGTCTGATAGCGAATCACCCTGTAAAATGTGGCTACGTTTCTCAATTCCTCTTTCCCATAGTATTTTTTAAATAGTAATTTTTACCACGCTTTAAACCTGAAAAAGATTTCTCATCTCATGCATTCGAAATCGTATTGGTATTGTAATATCTCTGAGGATACGAATCAAGTGTAATTTAAAGACGCGCTATAAAGTTCGTGAGTATTACTTGCCGTTGAGATTTGACGTTGTGAGTTGATTTTAGTCCATAATGACTGTATGAAAACGAAGAATCCATTATGAACAGCTCATTGAGTTTGAACGAAGCAGTGTTATAAAGATAAGAAAAGGTACATTTTCTTTCTGAGATAATTGAAGAAAGACTTAGCAGGAAGCTATTAACTGTGCATAATTGTCAGCAGTGGTTCTGGGAAAGCTCAACCTCAGGAAAACTATGGTCCAGCCTCGCATGGGTCACCACTGACAGAGAAGACCGCCGTATTCACCTCATGGCTGGGGAACATGGTAGTACATCTACAGCAGAAATTGCAGATTTTTTTTTCGGCACAAGAGCGAGACAGCGAATTGCAGCAAATCTATTGTCTGAGAAATTGCTCCCAGCCAGACTCTCTGTAACGTACATACCATTAGTTCAAAATCACTGACATCTGAGACTTCAATGATGTCACACTAGAGATCATTGAAGAACTTAAAGGCAATGTGTTGTGTTTTACAATCAAAGCTGTTTCTGTTTTGGTGTCAGTGATGCAGTACGTAACGGCTTAACGTAACAATATTACTGCCGTCCTGAAAAGCCAAGTTTTGGGCCTCAAGCGTCAGTCAGGCTATGCCCCCCACCCTCGATGCTGGGGTTATGCTGTACATTACGCCACTGCAGTGATGACTGTACAGTGGGTGATCGGTTAACGAACATAATCCGATCCAAGACTATGTTCGCTATCCCAATTGTTCGTTAACCGATCATGGATTCACCATAGACTTCTATGTAAAATCGATTAATTCGTTTTGGAGACCCTAAAAATTAAGTTTTAAAAATGTATAATTTCTTAGTAAGTTTTTTAAAAAATAATACATGTGGCATGCAGCCAAAAGCAAAACACAGTCTTCGCGCGCAGGCGCAGCTAAGTGAAACAAAAACTGAAACCAGGAGACTGTGAACTTTTAAGAGAGGAGAAAGGAGAACGCGAGAGGTGCGCGAGCAGGCGTTACCTTCTGCATATCATTGTCAAACTTATCTACCTTTTTAATTAATTTTTGTTAAGTTTTAAAATAAAATAGAAGAAAGACAAACGTCTTGGACCCCTTGTTGTCTCCCACAAATTATGGGGGGCTCGGCCGGGATCGAAAAATTTCGATTTTGAACCAAAAGTCTGGACAATGAACAAAAGCGTCCGTGAAGGGAGACGCTCCGCCATTTGGAAACTTCGTTCAACCTGTGTAGAGGTTTGAACTCAGCATGAATACTACGCCTGTGTAGAGGCCGGGATTGAAAAAAATTTCGATTTTGATCAAAGTTTGGAACGTGAACAAAAGCCGTCCGTGGAGGAGACGCGCCGCCATTTTTCGGAAACTTCGTTCCGCCTGTGTAGAGGTTGGAACCCATCGACGAAAATCCGCCTGTGTAGAGGTTGGATCCACTCATATAAACACCTGAGAAGAGGTGTCAATTCGAACAATTTCAACTATATTACCTGCGAAGAGGTGAAATCAGTGGAATCGAAATTTTTCTTCAATTATTGGATACATCAGACGTGAGAGCAACAAGGGAGCTAGAAAAAAAAAGGTAGGATCTTTCCATATTTTTCTAAAATGTATAAAAACGCTCTTAAAGAGGATCTCATAAGAGTTGTTGAGGATCTAGACGGTACTGTGGAGAGTACGGACACCATAGCTAAACTAAAGACTAAAATTGAGAACAGTAGTACATTTGAAAGTGATCCAGATTTCGTTAAAACTTTAATTCAAAACTGTATAGATGAGAGAGTATCGCAAAACGAAAGAGAGGTAACTTTAAAAAAACAGAAAATTGAGCTCGCGAAACTTCAGTTAGCAAAATTAGAAAAAGAAGTCGAACTTCAAAGGGCTAAAAATAAAGCATTAAGTTTAAATCCTGCAGCTAAAGTCGAAGATAAACAGTTTGAAACTAACATAGAAAATATGATAAAAAGTATTAGAACTTTATCTCTTCCTGTTCCCACCAGATCTGAAAATTTTAATCTGTTCTTCCAATCATTAGAACGCGCATTTTTAACCAAGAAAATAAATGACGAATATAAATCTGAAATTTTAATAAATCTTCTGGGCGAAAGAGCTCATAACGTCTTACTGTATATTAAAGAAAAGGAATTAAATGACTATGAAAAACTAAAATCTATAGTACTCAGAGAATTCCAATTAACCCCTCGCGAGTGTTTAAACTCATTTAAAAATGCTGTAAAATCATCAGGCGAGACATACATCCAATTTGCTGCAAGATTGACGGCAAACTTCCAATATAATATTATTGTTCGTTAAGAAAAGTTAATTCCTTTGAATCTCTATGTGATCTTATAATTTCTGATAAATTATTTGAAACTTTAAATAAGGAAACGGCAACTCACATTGGCATTCGAGAAGCAGAAGATTGGTTTAGGCCTATTGATTTAGCTAAAGAGTGCGATATTTATATTTCATCTAGAGGCGGATCACGTAAGGAAACTCCTATTACTTATGGATATACCCAAGACGCCTTTAAAAATAGACCACGAAACTTTAAACCAAAGGTTAAAGAGAACTATCCCCAATATCTTGAAAGACAAAAAAAAAATTGCTATATATGCGGTGATTCATCTCATTACGCAAGAGACTGTGAGAAGCGTTTTAAGCTTAAAGAATCTAACAGCCACATCCGTAATAAAATAAACGTGAATACTTTGAAAGACGAGAGCGAAAAACAAAATAGCGGTGAGATCGCAAATCTTCAATACGTAAGCATTTTTGTAGAAAATCAGCCCGTAACAGCCTTGATTGATTCAGGTTGCCAGATAGCAGTTTTAAATTCCTCACTAATTAGAGTGCAAACACCTTCCGAAGAAATAATAACATTAAGTTCATGTTTTGGCGAACAGCGAATGGTAGAAGTTAAACCGATAAATCTTTCTCTTAATCAACACTCTACCAGCTTAAGTGTTCGAACGGCAATATCACCGACCTTGACCGAAGAAATTATTATACATCCCAGTGTATATTCTGAAATAAAGAAACTAGGCCACGCAAAGAGCGATGTTTTATTGAATGAAAGTGAATCCTCTTTAGGTGCTCATGCCTATGCTTATCCTAATGTTGTTTCTGTTTCAAATGTGATAGAAAACTCTAGTTATGATTTGCCACATGTTAAAAACTTTAATACTAGAAGTGATTCGAGTTCTCTAATTAAGGATTATAAATGTAATAAAATTAAGAGTACTAAGTTAAAATTGAGTATTGTAAGAGAAAAATGTTCTGATATAGTATTGTGTAAGAAAGCCAATGGTGCCATGAAAACGAGTTCCGTGGAATTTATCTCCCGATCTCCTACCCCTTCACCTATGAATAGTAATTATCGACGGTTTGTGTTGCTCCGAAAAATCTTTGAGTCCTGGCAGTGGAAACGGAGGAAAAAGAGAAATCGTTTTGAACAGACGTCCAGAACTCTAGAGAGGAAAATATCGATGCGTTCAACCAAAGATCAACTTGTTAAAAAAGACGTTCTTATGCCTGTAAAACACAATGTTTTCCTGTGGAACCTTCCGGATGTCGAAGAGATGCCTTCACATGATGGAGAAACTGTTCAGTTCAGCAGAATCATGATATTTTAAACCTTTGTGTATTTGTCGTATAGTCCTTGTCTGTTCCGTCTTTTTTTTGTATATTTCAGATTCTCCTCTGGTCTCGAGGAAAAAGGAAAAAAGGAGGAAGTACCGCTGCGGACAGCGTACAGTCAGGCTGGCCGTTGTGGCATGCAGCCAAAAGCAAAACACAGTCTTCGCGCGCAGACGCAGCTAAGTGAAACAAAAACTGAAACCAGGAGACTGTGAACTTTTAAGAGAGGTGTGACATCTTCGATGGGAGTGAACCCCCATCTTCCAAGTCACAATAGGTTTTATGGTTTTACCAGCTGGTCAAGGACAAGTGCCTCACCCATCGATTGTCCCTGAATGTTTTACGATCAACCAGCTGTGGAATGACCGGTGCACGTGGCCATGGGGCCATTGTTTATTGTCTGAAATCCGGGAGTGGAGTTAGCAGACGGGTCTGCATAATAGACTTAAGAGTTCGGCGCCCCATTGACAATAGGCGAAGCCTATCTTAAAAATAACCATGTTGTCTTTTTCTAGTGTTGTATGAAAGGGAATACTAGAAACAGGTGGCGTGATGGGCCAGTGTTGTCCAGCTGCGGACAAGGAACTATGGCGCCTTGGACCAGACAGCTCGGGTGTGTTTTGGCGTGTTATGCGCCAATAGGACGAGGGAGGTCAAGAGAGACTTTGTTGACCGGCGAATAAGAAGGAGCGAGGGGCGTGTGGTGAACACACCCCTGTTGTTTAAAAAGGGTTGTTTTTGAGGACACAAGGGAGAAAGACCGGAAAAAAACCTGGAGAGAGGGAGTAAGAGAGAAGAGACCCGGAGAGAGAGAGAAAGAGAAAAAGACCGGAGAAAAAAAAAATCCCCGAGAGAGAGTGAAAAAGACGATGAACGCCGGTGGCGTTGAGCATGAGTATATGAACTGACCACACCGGCTTGGCATTTAATCTGGATTTATATTACTTCATTTACAAATTGTTAGCAAATAAAGTTTGCTTTTATTTGTATATTAAGCTGTAAAGATTTGTTTATTGATGGATAGCTATTCACGACGTTACAGCTAATATAAATATATGAAATTGGTGGCAGCGGTGTTGATCCGGCATTTAAGTAAACAGATGCCCGAATCCTTTATTTTAATTGAAGAAAAAAAAAAAAAGGCCAGCCGTGTGCGATTGTGATGAAGCGAGTTTAATGACCCCTAATTCCTGGATTTCCCAGCTGTGAGAAGTGCTGGATGCAAGTGTCTCCCGTTCCTGCTTGTGAAGAGTGCCCGCGAAGTGCCTGCCTTCCGTTTTTTCCCGGAGAAGGATAAGGAAGAGGTTTCCAGTGTTTTCACCTGCAATGTTAAGGTCAGTGTTTTTCTTTGAGTATCGTATCGGGGCAGCAATACATTATTTCTAGTTTATGTAAAATTTTGTAAGGAAATTAATGCTAGATAAAGTTAAAAGTCTAGACTGAGAGACTACAGAAATTATTAAGTTTGTTTGAAGTGTATTGATGTGCTATGTTTGTATGTGTGTTTGTTTATTGAGTTAGGTCGTAGTATACAGTAGTATATTTGCTTCGTTAGCACAGTTTTTGCGTAGTGTATTGTCACGTTACTCTGAGTATTTTTATTATTTTGTGAAGTATAATTAAAGTCTAGGTTTAGTGTACGGTTAGTTACGTTTGGTAGTTGTATAAGTTTGTGGAGTACAACTGAGTATAGTGTATAGTGTAGTGTTGATTTATGTTGGATATTTGAATTGTTTTAAAGACAATTGAGATTGGATTTAGTGTTGTATTTATTTAAGCAGGATGGCGTTTCTTTTAAAGCAAACAAAAGACGTATTGTTAGAGGTTGCGAAGGAATTAAGGGTAGAAATTGATATTACTTTACCCAAGATAGAATTTAAGAAGAGAATCTGTCAAAGTAAATACTATGACGAAGAGTCAGTTAAATATTTGTTGGAGGGTATCTTGGCGGAAAAACAGGAGGCTAGGGAATTAAAGGAAAGGCAGGAGGCTAGGGAATTGAAGGAAAGGCAGGAGACTAGAGAATATGAGTTGGAGCGGTTAAGATTGTCTAACGCCACTGAGACGGTTAGTGTATCGTCTGCCGATTTAGAAGGGCAAGGGGTAAATAGACGTGTTAATTTAAAAGACTTGGTGCCTAAATTTGATGCAAAAATGCAGACATTAATTTATTTTTGAAATATTTGAAAGGCAGGCGATAAAAGAAAAAGTGGCTGAGGATAGATGGGTCTCCCAACTCATTCCTTTACTTCCCATAGAAATTGCGGAGATAGTAGCGAAAGAACCTTTAGAGAAAAGCGACGATTACCCCCACATAAAAAATCTACTCTTGGCCCGGTTCCAACTCACGCCGATAGCCCTTAGAGATAGATTTGAGTCGCATCAACGCAGACCTGGGGCCATGTGGGCGGATTTAGTATTCGAACTAAGGTCCTACCTGGACAACTGGCTAGCGGGGATGAAAGTGGGTGATTTCGCCGCATTAAAAGAGCTACTAGGGACAGAACAAATAAAAAAAGAGCACCAAGTGAATTAGTAGACCATTTTCTAGATTCGTGGGATGGTTTCAAGGAGGCTAAAAGTTTAGCTGAGAAATTGGACCATTTTGAGGTGATTAGAAGAGTGCATAAATAAACAGGTCCGACGAAAACCTGGGAGCGTAGAACCTTTGATAAACAGCCTCTCGAAAGTAAAAATAAATCTGCGCATTTTAGTGGTAAGGGTAAAAATATCGGGCCCTTGAACAGGGATCCTTATAAGCATGAGGTAAGCCAGGGGAGTTCTCAAATTAGGAGGGAGTGCCCCAGGGCGGGGGATAATCAATTTGAGAAGAGGAAGCCCATAATATGCTACTACTGCAATGAGACAGGGCACATAAAGCCAGTGTGCCCTAGATTAAGGAAAAATAATTTCGAAACGGTAGCTAATTTAACTTTAAATACCGGGAATTACGACCCATTTAAAAAATTCAAAATGAACATGGAAATAAATGGCATTGATCGCGTATGTCTAAGAGATTCACGGTCATCCATAGACGTCTGTTCGCGAAGCTGGATTAATGAAGATGACCTCCTAGGTGAATACGTTTGGTTGAAAAGCCCGTTAGATGAGATTTGCCACTGTTTGCCTCTGGCTAAAATTAAAATCAAAACGAAGAAAGGAGAGTTTTATACCAAGGCTGCAATAAAACAGGATAGTAGTGACAATGATCTATATTTATTGGGAAACCGAACAGCTGAACTGCTGGAGTCAAACGAACAGGGGGTGCACTCGGTTAACGCAGTGGTGACTAGGAAGTGAACAAAAAGATTTTCCCCGAGAAAGAAAAAAAAAAGAGGCGAACGAAGCGGAGTTTGAACTTACGGATTCCCCCGTCCGAGGGAGGGAAGACGATAGCTTTATCATTCCCGCTTTTGAAGGAGAAGGGGGAAAGAGTTTGGCGAAAGTGAATGGTGTTGAATTTAAAGAGGAACAAAGAAAATGCCCCGATCTAAAACCATTATGGGATAAGGCCCAAACAGGAATAGACAAAGAATTTAGGGTCATCAGGGGGAAATTAGTTAGAGTCGCGAAAACTAAGCGAGGGGAGGAGGTCAGACAGCTATGCGTACCCATAAAGTTTAGACTCGACATTAACAAACTTAGCCATGACGAAATAGGGGGGCATCTGGGGGTGACGAAAACCAAAGATAGAATTCTAAGGCATTTTTTTGGCCGAACGTGTACAGAGACGTGGAGGAGTTCGTCAAAACTTGCGATTCGTGTCAACGAGTAGGGAAACCGAGAGATAAGGCGAAAGCACCCCTGAAATTAGTGCCGATTATTTCGGAGGTATTCTCTAAAATCAATATAGATGCTGTGGGACCTCTCTCTGTCTCAACAAAGCAAAACAGATATCTGATTACGTCAATTTGTGTAGCCTCTAAGTACCCGGAAGCTATACCGGTGGAGAGTATTACTTCCCCGAACGTAATAGACGCCCTCTTGAGTATCTTTTCTAGGATAGGATTCCCACGCGAAATACAATCCGACCTGGGGACTTCTTTCACTAGTGAATTGACCACCACCTTTTTCAATAAGTTCGGCATCAAAGTGACGAGGTCATCAGTCAGCCACCCCCAAAGCAATGCAGTGGAGCGAATGCATAGAACCATCAAGCGCGTAATTAAGGCTTTGTGCGTGGAATCGGGAGAAGATTGGGAGGGGGTTCTTCCTTTGGCATTATTCTCTCTCAGAACGGTTGCGCACGAGAGTACAGGTTTCAGTCCCACCGAGTTGGTCATGGGAAAGAATTTGAGAACACCCCAAACGTTAGTTTACGAGGAATGGATGGAGGAGGGAACACGAGTCAATCGGTAGTGGAATATATATTGCAGTTAAATAATAGACTCAAACGTTGCCAAGATATTGCGATCACTAGGATGAAAGAATGCCAACTTAAAAGGAAAACGTGGTACGATCGCGATGTCGTGGAACGGAAATTTGTGGAAGGGGATCTGGTAATGGTGTTAGTTACCTCTAAACAAAATAAACTTGAGATAAATTGGATAGGGCCGGGAAAGGTACTTAGTAGAATTTCGGATACAAATTATGTGATAGATCTACCAGGAAGAAGGGACCGTAGTACTATCTATCACGTAAACTTACTAAAACCGTATCATCGGAGACCCGAGCTGGTAAGCCTGGTTGTAGAAGAGGTCTCGGATGACATAGAGGGAGATGCGGAAATTCCTTATCCAGATAAACAATGCACGAAGTTTGACTATCACGAAATATTGCGGGAAAGTCAACTGCAACTTAAACTATCCCCCTCTCAGATCGACGAATTAAAACAAGTCATTACTAAAAATAAGGACGTGTTTTCCCCAGACCCTGGGACGACTCACTTGATGCGAATGGATATTGAATTGATCTCGGACAAGCCCATTAAAACAAAACCTTATCGGATGTCTCCGAGACAAATTAACATATTGCGAGAAGAAATTAAACGTTTGTTGGAACTGGGTGTAATAGAGATAGGACAGTCCGATTACACTTCGCCCCTTATTTTAGCAGAAAGCCCAAATAAAGACCCTCGTCCTTGTGTTGATTATCGTCGATTGAACGAGATAACTCGAGCTGAATTTTTCCCTTTGCCAAATATGGAAGAGATAGTAGAAAAAGTGAGTGCGGCTCCCTATGTAACGGTGATGGATTTGTCGAAAGGATACTTTCAGATTCCGCTCACGCCGAGAGCTCAGAGATACGCAGCTTTCGTTACTCCATTTGGCACCTATATCCCCAAGAAAATGATGTTCGGGTTAGTATGTGCGCCCTATTATTTTTGCAAATTGATGGCCCAAGTTTTAGAGGGGTTGGAGCAGTTTGCATTGCCGTACATAGACGATATAGCCAATTTTCCCCAAGGGTGGAAAGATCACGTAAAGCATATCGACATAGTTTTAGGAAGATTGAGAAAGGCGGGGCTTAAAGTGAAACCCTCTAAATGTAAGTTTGCTCAAGAGGAAGTCTTATTTCTAGGGCATCGAATTGGTTCAGGGAGTAGGTCTCCGAGTGATTTGAAGATAAAAGCTATAGCAGATTTCCCGCGGCCCACCACTAAAACACACGTACGATCCTTTCTCGGTCTAGTGAGGTACTACTCTCATTATATCCCAAATTACAGCACAATAGCTTCACCCTTGACCGACGCACTGAAAGGGAAAATTAAGAAAGAGAAGATCACTTGGGATGAGAAATGTGGGAAAGCGTTCGAGGAGCTAAAAGCCAAGCTCGTCACCCAACCCATATTGTTTGCCCCAGATTTTGCCACGGATTTTATCCTGCAAACGGACGCGAGTGAGGTGGGTGCTGGGGTTGTTTTATCGCAAAGAATAGAAGGGGAAGAACACCCCATCGTTTTCCTAAGCAAAAAATTTTCTAAGGCGGAGCGAAACTACAGCACGGTGGAAAGGGAATTAGCTGCGATAATTTTTGGTCTAAAGCGATTAAAGCATTATTTAGACGGGCAAAAATTTATTATAGAAACCGACCACAACCCCTTAAGGTACCTAAACAAGATGGGGAGTACTAATCCTAGGTTACAAAGATGGGCGTTGAGTTTACAGCCGTTTAATTTTGAGATCAAATACAAACCTGGGAGGCTCCATGGAAACGCGGACGGCCTAAGTAGATTGGAATAAGTAGTTTGTAGATTTTGCTATTAATTATTATGTATATTTAAATTACTGTTTTATTTATATGTGTGTATGTGTATCTGTGTACATTGTGGAAGAAAATAGATGTTAGTGAAAATCTCTGATGTCTCTTAGTCAACCGTAGGCCAACAGATGTTTACTTCTGTAGTCAGGCGCGATTAAGTGTAGATGGTTATTAAGAGATTGGCATTTGACGCCTTTTGTTTAAAATTATAATTTAAAGGTGAAATGTAACTTGGAGAAAAAGAATCCCAGATTCGGATTTTAAGATCTAATTGTGTGAAGTGTACATTTTTTTTTTTTGGAAATTTGATTCATGTATTATGTTATTTTTTGATTGTTCTTAATACCGGTATTGCTGCCCTGATCAATCTCATTGATGGGACGATCTTTATGTGTGTGAATTCTAAGAACTGAATCCAACTAGGACTAGAGCAGTCCCGTGAAATGGACTTTTTTTAGGGGGGAGGAGTTGTTACGTCTTCGATGGGAGTGAACCCCCATCTTCCAAGTCACAATAGGTTTTATGGTTTTACCAGCTGGTCAAGGACAAGTGCCTCACCCATCGATTGTCCCTGAATGTTTTACGATCAACCAGCTGTGGAATGACCGGTGCACGTGGCCATGGGGCCATTGTTTATTGTCTGAAATCCGGGAGTGGAGTTAGCAGACGGGTCGGCATAATAGACTTAAGAGTTCGGCGCCCCATTGACAATAGGCGAAGCCTATCTTAAAAATAACCATGTTGTCTTTTTCTAGTGTTGTATGAAAGGGAATACTAGAAACAGGTGGCGTGATGGGCCAGTGTTGTCCAGCTGCGGACAAGGAACTATGGCGCCTTGGACCAGACAGCTCGGGTGTGTTTTGGCGTGTTATGCGCCAATAGGACGAGGGAGGTCAAGAGAGACTTTGTTGACCGGCGAATAAGAAGGAGCGAGGGGCGTGTGGTGAACACACCCCTGTTGTTTAAAAAGGGTTGTTTTTGAGGACACAAGGGAGAAAGACCGGAAAAAAAACCTGGAGAGAGGGAGTAAGAGAGAAGAGACCCGGAGAGAGAGAAAGAGAAAAAAAGACCAGAGAAAAAAATCCCCGAGAGAGAGTGAAAAAAGACGATGAACGCCGGTGGCGTTGAGCATGAGTATATGAACTGACCACACCGGCTTGGCATTTAATCTGGATTTATATTACTTCATTTACAAATTGTTAGCAAATAAAGTTTGCTTTTATTTGTATATTAAGCTGTAAAGATTTGTTTATTGATGGATAGCTACTCACGACGTTACAGAGGAGAAAGGAGAACGCGAGAGGTGCGCGAGCAGGCGTTACCTTCTGCATATCATTGTCAAACTTATCTACCTTTTTAATTAATTTTTGTTAAGTTTTAAAATAAAATAGAAGAAAGACAAACGTCTTGGACCCCTTGTTGTCTCCCACATACATACATATAGTCTTGCATCTTAGTCAGTCCTTTTCATTTTTTTCTTATGGAGCGATGAAGAACATGTCCAATGTCGATTGCTTTTCTCTCTTTTTCAGGATTTTCCGGGTTATTAATAGCATTGTAGTAGTAAAGATCCCCAACCCTGCTGACATCAGCTTGGTTTGGGTGCCATTCTAAGACCATTGCTCTGACATCCGCCCACTTTTTCAAAAGATCTTTAATGGCAGATGTCGGCATTGGTCCTCTTTCGTCTTCCTCTTGTTCAGAAGGAGACACATTTCGCTGTGTTTCTTGGTATTCTTCATTCAAAATTTCTTGGAGCTCTTCTGTCGTCCGTTCATCTTCATGCCCCATTATGAGCTCTTCTATGTCATCCTCGTTCACCTCCAATTCCAGATCTCTAGCAGTTGTCAAAATTTCATCCATAATTTCAGGGGTGTATCCCTGATCACCTCCTAATATGTGTTCGTTGTCCAAACACAAAAATCTTTCGTGAAAGTGTTCGTTAACCGATCTGTTCGTTAACCGATCTGTTCATTAACCGATCACCCACTGCATATTGTTTAGAAGAAAACCAGGTCACAGCGACTTTAAATAACCTTTCTGCGGCCTAGACATACTGGCCTGCACCTAGAGTTATGGTCTAGCAAGAGCAATTTTTTTTGACTGTCGGACTCGACTTTCTAGAGATTTATTCATACAACATGACTGCAAACTTGCACGTCCATCTGGTGATTCAAACTGTTGCACAGCACATTTATAAACATCATTCAATGAGTGTTAACGCGCACCCAATCATAACCCAGAATGGTCCATAGAGTTTAAATGTGTTACCCTGGCCTGCTACATCACAAGATCTTTCTCCAATCGATCACGAATAGGATATCACTGCAAAACAACGACAGCATTGTCCACAACTAGAGAATTAAACACCTTATTATGACCTACAAAGAGCTACAGGCATGCGATTCCATCCCACAAATTGATATGCGGTACTTGTACGACAGACACATTGTATGAACGTTTGCATGCTTGCATTTAAAATTCTGGCACTTACAACAGTTTTAATGTACCATCATTTCAGATTTTAAATGTTTTTTTCTCATGCTTACATTAACCTTTGATCTTGAACCAATTAAATATGTTACCTATAGATAAATGTATTGCTGAAGTTTCATTCGAATACAATAATTTTTTCTAAGTGATGGGAATTTTTTTCCCATCAGTGTTTGATGTATCTGAGAATAAATAAGCAAGTCTGTGAACTAAAAATGAACTTGTTTGACTTGAATATTATTCGGTTGTTCGAAAATAAATTTTATGCAAAAAACTCACGCGAAAGTTTTGTATAGATTGTAACAATACATATAAATGAAAGAAAGATGCTTAGGGCTGCTACATGACTCAAATCTGTGGAAATCATTAAGGTTGCAATATCCGTTCAAGATTTTTTTGTCGCGCGTTCAATTTATAACTAGAATCCATCAAGCATGGGGCCCCTACTAGCGTTAGGGGTCCCTGGCGGCCTCCTGGTCCGCCAGCTACACAATCCTCCTCTGCATATGGCATGATATCGGACCACTTAGGGAGTATTAAATCGTTTTCATTTTATTTACTGGGATGTATTTCTCTCGTTTTTGTAAGACTTTCCATGAAAATCACTTTATATTCATTTTTTGGTGCAACGGAATTTTATTCTGCGGGCATGTTTAAGTACAATTAAATTATTAAATCCGAACAATTCAAAATATAAATAATCAACTTCCCACCCCCAACGGGCAGTGGTAAAATTATCAAACGTTGACCGGTTCGAAAGATAAAAAGGTTGGGAAGCACAGCTATACAGTATTACGTCACGGATTCTGAGAACATGATAGAATTCTCTCCCTCTCTCTGTGTGAAAGAATTTTCAATCAAATGCAAACATTTTACACCTTATGAAAGCGAACTGCACATCCGCCTTTGTGAATCTTTCCAAAAAAATAGAAAATTATTTTTAAAAAAAAGGTATTGTTGGGAAACCTATGATTTTTTTCCCCAGAATGCCAATATTTTGGCACTTGCAATGAGAGGGAAAAATTGCTATCGACTTGGAACTTCTGAAGGACTTTTAAAACACAAGAAATCCCAATTTACTTTGTGCCCCCAAAACTTGCATAGAATTAAAGATATTCCTGACCATAAAATTCCTCTTATATCAGTTACAATTGCTCAGTCCAATGGAAGTGGCCAAGGATTTGTCAAATGTATGTGTAAAACAAAGTACAAACATAAGAATTGTCATTGCGGGAAAAATGTAATGAAATGTAATTCAAATTGTCATTCAAGCCTACCCTGTTACAACAAATTGTTTAAATTTAATTTCTTGTTTTTTATATGAGTTTTTTTCCTTAATAAGAAAGACAAATTTCGTTTGATACAACTTTCATTTTCCTTTACGTATTTTGAATATTTTTTTTTAATGACACTATCATTATTTTATCAGAATAACATTGGTATTTTTAGGAATATACGCCCATTAATATAATAGCCTTATCATGACCTTTTTTCATACTTTGAATAAATAGCTTTGGTCATTCTATAGAATGCCTAGGCAAAGTATGTAATGAATCTAATATTTCATACTATGCCTAAAAATATCCGGCATTCTATAGAATGCCGGACTTTAATACTTTTCCGGTAACATATAGATATGAAAGATTTCTTATATTATGCTGGTGATTAGTAAATATAACTGTAGTACGTGGTGAATGGATGAAATTATTGTAGTATTGAGTTTGAAGTACGAGGCAGTTTTGAAAGTTAATCCTATTTATTCGACATTTAACATAGAGCGTTTCCACATCACAAGAAGCAGACATAATGGCACAAAACACACAAAGAACAAACACACAACGCGTTGCAGCCAGCTACATGATTACAGACAGAAGAGGGTGGGATTTCCAGAGTCTCGCTATTTATATCCAGCAGGAAATCACATGATTTGGCTGGTGGATGGATGTAGTTCCAACATTCCCCTTTAGGCGGGTAGCTAATTAAAATAATTAAACGGTTGTCCCGAAGGACTGGACCATAGTTAAATCAAAAGCTATTCAAGATTAAATTACTGGGAATTATTACATATGTATAGGGAGATTATGAACTAATAGTAGGAATTGAAATATCTAAAGTAACCGTTCAAAAATTCTTAATAACTTCCAAAGAAATTATCGAAAATACGACTAGGAAAATACCTTGCATAAAAATAACAACAGAAGTGAATGAAAAAAAGGAAAACAAATATGCAAGAAAAATCAGAATGTGTATCCTTAAGAGGTGACGAAACGAATTCCGGGTTGAATATGAATTCCCGAAAACACCAGAGGACTTAGGCCATCCAAAACGCCAAATCTTCTGGTACACAAAACCAGTAATGATGCTTTTATTACAATATCACTCACACAAAGATGAAAAGACTGGAATAACTACCCCCCAAAAATAAAATATGGTTACGACTGCCTGTTTGTTATTCTTTCCCATGTTATACAATCCTCCAGCGGCATTATTCGAACGCGGAGCATTTTAGGTTCATTCTGCGATGTTTAATTCCTAGTGGGTAATTTTGCTGAGGGTGTGGCTATACGAATACGTGACCGCAAGTTTAGGGAAGAGATTTTATTTCCTCCTCTCCTCTCCCTGCGTCTTCTAATTCTTTCTTCAACCGGAAAAATGGAAGAGGTCAAGTTTGCCGAGAGTCCTATTTATGAGTGATGTATGACTCTCATTACAGACGTGATGAAAGGATTGCGGTCCGAATTCCATTTCGAAGTATCGATAATTCGAAGAGATTCAAATTTAAAAAGGACGTCTTTAATTATTAAGGAATAAAGTATAGCATTTTGAGAAATATTGGAAAAAGCAAAAAAAAAAAATAAATAAAATAAAGAGAGTGTATTCCTTGTGATTACATTTCATTTCGAATCGAATTTCCTTCTGTCCTTCGAAATTATTGTTCCAAAAAGGACAGGGATGGGCAAACTACGGCCGCCGGCAGCTCTTATCCGGCCCGCAGATAGAATTTTAATTTGCCGGTCCGAAGCAAATTAAAAGAAGAAAATATATTTATATATTAATTCATCTTTTTCTACTTTGTTTAAATATATCTTTTTTTTTTCTTTCTTTCTTTCAAAGAACTAGTGATCTTTTTACTTTCTCCATTTTCTAAAACTTTGTCTTTGGTGAGCAGTTAGCTAAGAACGACTTGTCTCATCTTCCGAGGTTAAATTCCGTGCCTTCAGTAAATGAAGAGAAGCTTATGTAGATAGACTGAAAAAACTGCATTTTCAGCAGCATCGAGCGCACATTTCAAGATTTCAGAATTGGATATGTTTACCATGCCTTTCAACGTAAATTCTGAAGCAGTGAGGTCAGATTTGCAGCTTGAATTAATTGAGTTGCAATCTAACAATCATCTCAAGCAGTTTTTTCTAAATATGCCAAAGTTAAGAGTTTTACAAATCATTATCGTAAATAAGTTTCTCAAATTTAATATCTCACTCCCAGAAAATCAGTGCTATGTCTGCTTCATCTTATATATGTGAACAGTGTAGCACACAAGGGGGGCTAGGGGTCCAGACCCCCTCCACCCTTCATTTTTTTCCGATTGATTATAATTCTAAGTATATAGTACGTAACGTTTAATTAAACATGTATTAATGATGAATTTTATTAATTAATGCTAATTATTTACTCAATAATTTGTTTTTTACTATTTTTTGTTCCCCAAAATCGACAAAATCAAAAGGAGTATGATACAAGAATAGTGGCCTTTCGACTCTGGACCCCCTTGAAAGATTCGTATGTGCGCTACTGCATATGAATAAGTGTTTTCAACTATGAAACTTAGAAAAAATTATTTCAGAAGTAGACTAACACCTGTCTCTTTCCTTAGAATGAGTACATCTCTCTTCGAACCTCCATATAAGAAGAGTTTAAAAATGAAATTACAATTTCATCTCAATAACATATTTAAATTGTAATACTTGTATATTTGTTTTTAAAATTTCAGAAAAATTTATCTTGGCCCGCCAAACTCCCCCCGATTTTTGGCCCACGACCAAAAAAGTTTTCTCATCCCTGAAATATGGGTTCAAAACTTCACTTTTGCCAATTCATGTTGCGCTGCATAAAAAAAAAAAACCCCTACGCAGAATATCATTTTACAAAAGTTGAACATGATCCTCATCATTTGAAAGCACACGTTACGTACAATTTTCTTACCACCCTGAAAAGAAGTTCGTGTACATTAATTTTAAATGTGTTTATTCTATTATTTCACGAGTACAAAATTTATTGCCTTCTCTTAACAAACCAATTCAAACCGTTTCCTGCAAGCTGATATTTAATGTTTTGTTCTTGTTACGACCTGTTCGATTGATGTTAGCGAAGCATTGTATACAATTGACATTGTATACAAGACAGACAATTGTTCTCGTAAAAAAAATATGCTTCTATTTTTATAAATTATATTATCTCATTCCACTATTATACTGGTATCTGATACTTGTTGAAGAGAAATATTTTATGTTTGGTCAAATACACTCAGGAACATTGAAAATAGCGACCCAAGAAAGACGCTAAGTACAATCGCGAAACTTTGCAAATAAGTACAGCGTAATGTGATATGCAAATGATCCAAGTTTTGTGCCAATACGGATGCTCATACACGCCGAGGTGGCGCTACAATCAGGAAGAGGGTGATTCATAAACGGGACGATTACCCGCTGATTGTAGGAAGACTTTGGTAAGAGCGAAACATGCCAGGTACACGTGCTAGAAGACATTTCTCACAGTTAAGCGAGTTTGAGAGAGGTCTCATCATCGGGATGAAAACTGCAGGCTGGTCGACGCGCCGTGTTGCTGGCCAGGTGGATCGTTCGGAGTGTGCCGTTAGAAATTGTTGGGAGCAGTGGACACGAGAAGGGACGCACGCGCGTAAAACCGGGTCTGGAGCGACCAGGAAGACCACGAGGAGAGAGGATCGAAGTATCGTGCGGCAAGCACTTGTAGACCTCACAGTGACTCGTTCAACGATACGAGCAGACGTAGGCGTAGCAATTGTTCCACAAAAAATTTCCAAAGCAATTGTTCCACAAACAGTCACCTTGCAGAAGCAAATCTTAAATCCAAGCGTCCTTTCCGTGCACTCCCTTTAACACCGGAACATCGGCAACTGCGTCTACAGTGGTGCCAAGCCAGATCAATGTGGAATGTCACAGATTGGCAAAAGGTTGTATTTAGTGATGAATCCCGGTTTGTTTTGGGGACAGATGATAACCGTGTACGGGTGTGGAGACGACCTGGTGAGCGGTACAATTTCCCCCACACTGCTCTACGTCACACTGCCCGTACAGCTGGTGTAATGGTCTGGGGGGCATAGCCTATGATAGGTCCACTTTAATTGTGATACGTGGAACCTTAACGGGTCAACGTTACGTTGATGATATTCTTCGACCCCATGTAGGACCTTTCCTAAATGGTCTCCCAGGGGCAATTTTCCAGCAAGATAATGCTCGTCCGCATACAGCAAGAATTGCTCAAGACTTCCTACGTCATTTTCAGACTCTTCCATGGCCGGCCCGCTCCCCCGATTTGTCCCCTGTAAAGCACGTGTGGGATCAGCTAAAACGGCAGATGCCATCGAGTCACTCTGTACATGATTTAGAGTTGGCTGTTAGAGTCTGCCTCAGGACAACATAAGGTGTCTAATCAACTCAATACCGGACCGTGTGGCGGCATGTATTGCAGCTGGAGGTGGTCCAACGCGCTATTGAAGTTGTCCAGTATTTGTGTCGTTCCACACCCTGTATTCGTTTAATTGTCTTGTTTTTGAGATCAAGTGAATCTCTCATCTGTGTCATTATGTGTATTAAATTTCATTTCAATCCGATACTTTCTTCTTGGGTCGCTATTTTCAATGTTCCTGAGTGTACATTTCTTTGAACTAAGCGATCCGCAGAAGATTTTTACCACCCACGGTTTGCGTACCACTGTCCAAAGCCCCTGTTGAGTGAAGAATCTCCATTGAGTGAGAAAAAAAAGCAAATTATTTGTAAATTTGGATTCATTTTATTTGGATTCATTTTATTTGAATTCACACTTAACATGATATTAAAAGAAAACCCGCAGGCGTTAGGTACGAGCATTTTTTTTTCGTGTGTAGAGATTTTTCAGAATTTCAGGAGCAGTGGCTAGCTACCGCCTTATCAATGATAGGAGGCCCCCAAAGTAAAAGAGCCCCACCATATGTAAGCAAAAATCATAAAATTGTAAGGTGCCCTCAAAAAGGGCCCCTCAAAGAATTTTGATAGAGGGCCCCCTCAGGATTAGCTACGCCAGTGCTCGGGAGTGTAAAATATGCGTAACGCAGGGAAAGCAAATTGCCACCCACAAAGTGATTTTGTGTGTGTGTGTGTGTGTGTGTGTCCGCCCCAAACAGTCAGAAAACGAAATACGAAGAAAATGTTTTCCATATTTTTCTTTTTGGGTCAAAGTATATTTGTGAGCACAGTTGTTTTTTTTTTCAATTCCTACTATTAACTTACACCCTCTATATATATATTTATTTATTTATCTAGGTGGAATTTTCAGTTGTTAATAAAATACATTTTAACTCTTAACTTCGATTTATTTTAATTTAACAGACTCAATATTTTTTTAAATTACCTACAAATCACTTATCTGAGAAAAAAAGATTACTGCAACAAAATACATGCTAATTTTGTCACTAGACGGAAGTACATTTTTTCCAGATATCACAACAATTATAAAAATCTCTGATGCCTCAAGAACTGTGTTTTTGCTATAAAAAGAATCCATTATATTTTATGCTTCCTCTTGTTTATTGACGGAATAAATTACCAGGTAAGAAATTTAAACATTTTATGATGATTAATAAAATCCTCATATAAAAAAAGTTTTGTAATTTACAGCACTACTGCGCAATGTTGCACTTCTGCACCAAACAAAAAAAATGACTGAAATTCAATTTACAACTGCTTAATTTTTTTTTCATATTTTTCCCTTTTATTATTACTTGAGAACTTGTTGATATAATTTTTTCATAAAAATTTAAAAAATTGCGAAGTAAAGGGTTAAATCGCTCAATTGAGCTGAAATTTAATATACATGATTTTATTTTGGATGACAATGCAATAATTTAATTATAATTAATACAAATTAATTGTTTAAAACTAATTATTTAAAGAATTACAAATACAGCCACGTTGGCATCATTTTTGGCGACTTGGCAACCCTTTTGGCGACTTTTTTCTCGCGTTTTAAAGCATTCAGTTGAACTGAAATTTTATATACGCGATTTTTTTGGATGACAATACGATACTGTAGTGATAATTAATACAAATTAATTACCGCTTAATGCTGTGATTCTGTCCTATGTATATACATATTCATATTAATTGTAGCTATTTAATAAAAAGTAGCTAAAATAAAAATTTTCTGTGTTGATCTGAGTAGGAATTGACAAAAAAAAATTTTTTTTTTTATTATTTGTTTTGCATGAAGATCAAAAAGAGTGAACATAGAAGCAAGTTGGCTGACATTGACTTGTAGATTGTGATAAGAATTTCCATGTGCAATCTCACTTCCGATTTTAAAAAAAAAATGTAAAAAAGTGTGGTAGGGTACATTTGCCTCATTAAACTGATTCTAAAATTAAATGTTCTTGCAGCTATAGATGATATAAAATTAGAACAATAAATAAACTCAATAAAACTGTCGTCATTTTATTTAACCTATATTTATTGATTTTAATGGTACAATTTACACTTTTTCTAAAACGTAAAATTCAACTAATGAATATTATCATTTCAAAAAGGTACATCCCTCCGTTATCCTCCGCTTCCACAATGTGGCCCTCCAGTCAAAGTAATTGCAACGAGCGTAAATGAATCTTTTACTTTATTGCGAAAAATTATATAACAATAAGGTGACCAATCGTCTTCCTTTTATAGATTCTGTCCTTCCTCGACCCCTCAAGGGGCTCACCTTCTTTAGGTGAGTGCGGGTGTCACAATCCCGAGGTGCCCTAGTGATCTTTTCCTATTTTCCAAGGGGTTTACTATCTTTGGTAAACACAGGCTTCACGAACCCGGGGTACCCTAGTGATCCGTCTCTATTTTCGACCCTCCTTCTTGTCATTCAATTTATCCTTTCTTTCTTTTTCCCGTCTAGATCACAGAGTTTCACGTCGAGACCACAATTTTCATGTCCAGACCACAGACAAATATCCTAGAATGAACTTTGTTCATTGATTGATTAGTTTTTTCATATGAGAAAACCAATGTTTGGCGCAGTTTAGCCAGATTTGGCTCTTGCGCCATATAAAACCCAACATTCACTCACTCACTCACTGTCCTTCCTCGAAAGGTGTCCTCCTTTTCAATACTTTAAAACTGATCTATTATTCTCTGTATTCAGAGATGAACCCAAATGTTTCCAAAATGTCGAAGAATGGTCTGAAACCAGTAGCGCACACAGAAATTTTTCAAGGGGGGTGTCCAGGGCCGCAAGTCCACCATTCTTGTATCATGCTCAGTTTGATTTTGTCGATTTTTGGAATCAAAAACAGTAAAAAACTAATTATTGACTAAATAATTTGCATTAAATAATAAAATTAATAAAATTTAAATTAATAGCGCCACTGTTTGAAACAAATATCACGGGAAATAAGTTTTCAATGGTATTTTTTGACTATGTTGCGAGTAAATTGGGTAGATATAGAAAATTGGTGAGTTTTTATCAAAAGAAATGCCCGATGTAAAAATCGATGACAATTGTCTGTTTGAAGTACAGAGTGTTTTCTTTCCAGGTATAGAAATTTAAGTTGGCATTACTTTCCAAGATGGCGACCGATTTAACAGCTGTCAAGTGATTTATTCTCAGTTTGGTTTGGCAATTCATCATGAATAGACTCACGCCTGAACAACGCTTTCAAATTGTGCAGTTTTATTTCGAAAATAAAGGTCGCGATTTTCATAAGCGAATTTTGTTTAGCGATGAAGCGCGCTTCTGGTTGAATGGCTACGTCAACAAACAAAACTGCCGCATTTGGAGTGAAGCTAATCCACAAGTGTATGTCGAAACACCGTTACATCCAGAAAAACTGACTGTTTGGTGCGCTTTATGGGCTGGTGGAATCCTTCTTCAAAAACGATGAAGGCCACAACGTTACAGTCAATGGTGATCGGTATAGAGCCATGATTACTAACCTTTTCATTTCTGAATTGAACAATCATGATGTCCAGGAGCTGTGGTTCCAACAAGACGGCGCAACATGTCACACAGCTCGTGCCACAATCGATTGATTGAAAGACACGTTGGGTGACCGCCTAATTTCACGTTTTGGACCTATGAATTGGCCTCCAAGATCTTGTGATTTAACACCGCTAGACTATTTTCTGTGGGACTATGTAAAGTCATTGGTCTATGCGGATAAGCCACAAACGATTGACCATTTGGAAGACAACATTCGCCGTGTTATTGCCGATATACGGCCACAAATGTTGGAAAAAGTCATCGAAAATTGGACGTCCAGATTGGACTACATCCGAGCCAGCCGTGGCAGTCCTATGCCAGAAATCATATTTAAAATGTAATGCCATAAGATTATCTTTCGAATAAAAAAAACTCATGTCAATCGAATAATACATCGTTGTTTTATTGCAATTTAAAGTTCTATACCTCTCAAAAAACACCCTTTAGAAAGAAGACTGAATGTACATTTAAATTCTAATAAATTAGAACAATTGGAAAATCAACATCTGAGAAATTGGTAAAATATGGGTGAAATTACTTAAACCATTTAAAAAATGAACACATTCCATATGAAAATGTAATTATTCTTGTTGAATTTACGTTGTGCTGCCCTGGAACTAGTGCACCAGTTGAAAGAGTTTTTTTTTAGTTGGTAATGATTTTTGTGTGAAGTGACTAGTGAGAAATCACACAAAATTGAATGCTAATATTTTAGCTACAGTGCTTACCGTAAAATTAATTCAGTATGAAGGATATTTTTTTGCCCGAACTTTCCAAAATATTAAAAAATATGTTGACAAAAAAAAATTATTCAATGGAAAAATATTCTTTTAAGATAATAATTAAAAGGAATGTAAGCGTAATCAGCGTACTTTTGTTTGAATTAATAGAATGTTTTATATATTTAAGTTGTAATTTTCTCTTGAATTTTTCATCCTCCTTTTTAATGTAAAAAAAAAAATGGTCACCTTAATAACAAGAAATTTCGAATCCATGAAGTTTTATTCGAAATGTATTTTAAATTATTCAGCATGCGAAATGTTTATACTTTCAGAAATACGCAAATTAACAAATGCAAATCAATCCCGAATGTTATGGTATATCAGCATTCATTCAAATAACAGACGAAAATTAACAAATTGAGAAGTTAAAATTCCATGAAGGAGTCGATAAACTCTTGAAAAGGAGACATCAAATAACAGAAATGAAGAAAAGAAGAAAAAAAAAAATCGATGACTCAAATGCTTCACCTTTTCGCCTGAAAAAACTTGACCTTTTCGATTTGCATCGCAAAGCAACTGAGACGTCTTTTTGAAATGTGGACCGATTTTCAACGGTTTCGTTTTCCCCCACGGATGATTTCCCCCTTAATCTCTATTGCTTTTCAACGAACATGTCTTCGAAATTTTTCTGTTAAATTCTTGCGAGTGCTTGATTCAAATCACCGCATATTATTATGATTAT
The DNA here is from genome assembly GCA_019973935.1 of Trichonephila clavipes. NCBI lineage: Eukaryota > Metazoa > Arthropoda > Arachnida > Araneae > Nephilidae > Trichonephila > Trichonephila clavipes. The sequence goes on from BMAU01020925.1 coordinate 58,703, forward strand.
TTATTTTGAATAGAATATCGAAAATATCATGCGTAGAGTTGAATTAGGCAGTTTTCATACACTTTATTTGTTGGATTTGGTATATGAGATGACCGACTACGTCTGGAACTGTGATATTGAAAAAGCGTACAAATGAATGATTTTTTCCCCTCATATTTTGCGTCACCTGAATAATACACATATAAAATTGTTTTAGAAAGATTGATAAAAAAAATAATAAATTTCAAAGAATTTTTCGGGGGGCTAAAAATAACGATTTTAACTTTACAGGCAGGATATCTTCTTCCCACGGGTGTTTACATTCTGTTTTTACCGTAAAATTTGCATACAAAGGTGAAAACGGAAATAAAGTAGGAAATACAACATGTTTATTACACATTTAACACATAAATTTAGTTTTTCTGTTCTTTTTATTAGGGCATTCAGTATATTGTTTATACACTTCTTTAGTCTTCGTCGCGAGTGAGGGTTATGTTTTCACTGGATCTTAATATTCTTTTAATTTCGAAGAAGCATTTCTTGCTGGTTTTAACATTCTTCTGGTAATCGAAATCCAAAACTCTTTAGAAATCAGCGTCTTCTTCAATGTTTAGTAAATGGTTTCTGACTACTCAACAAAATAATTTGAGCTTTTATTGTAGCGACGTTCAACAACATAAAAAATATTGTCATAGGCTAACAACTAGATTTTCTAGCCATTGAAAGTGATGTGGTCATTTTATCAAGGATGATAATTACTCTGTCAGTTAAATTATCTGGATAGATTTCAGTAGAGAGAGGCATCATAATTACTATTATACTCTTCATCATACGATTCTTCATTATCATCCCCGTAAAGAGACTTTTTTCATCCGAAAATATTGTTGTACTATACCTACTAAATTCTGTATCTATTAAATTACTTAGATATCACATTTCTTCATCATAACTACAATAATGCACCATTGCATAAGAAAGATTTTTAAGCGGGTTCATGCATTTAGAACTGTAACGGCGATTCACGCGCAGGGTATGACATACCCGAAGAGGCGATATCCAAAAATACACATTTAGAATTCGCCTACAAGCTAAGGCCCCTCCAAAGGATATTACCTTAAAGTCAGCTACACGAGAAACTATTCATTTTCCGAAAAAGGTTTATATGGAGTCCTGAAAAAAGTTAGGCAGTGGATATGATATACCCTGCTCGAAAATTGCCGGGGTAAGATCCAAAAGACGTGTACCATACACTTTTGGATATGCCCTATACACTCTCATTTTTCCACTTGAGTATCGTATGGATTCGCGCTCATCAGAAATTTATGCAAGAGGTAACTCAGGTGCTCCTAGCAAAGCTCATTTGATGCGCATCAAGAAGTATCTTCATTTAAAAAATACATAAAAATACTTCTAATTATCACATTTCCTCATATCATATATCATTTTAAACATAAATATTTAAACTTTTAGAAAATACAAAAAAGTGAAAATCGATAATTTTTTCAAAAATTCATGTGTTGAACCCCTTATGATGTTAACGTTGAATCTCTAGATAAGTTGTTTCCTTTCCTTAATTGGCAAACTTGATTTATCCATTCATGCCAATTTTCTCCTCCGGAAAATTTTATTTTACGAGTATTAAGTGTTTTTTTGAAAATGCTCTGTTATAGGCGGGTTTTTCCCCGCCTTTTTTTTTATAAATGGAAAAAGATGCTTTATTATATAATTTTTAACATTGTCGTCTAAATCCAATTCATTCCATTCAATTTTGCAAAACATTGCACTAACGAGCATAAAATTATTTTACGGAGCTCTGAACTTTAAACAACACAAAATTTACAATCTAGATAGTACATAAAAAGAAGAAAAGAACAAAACGCGCGTTTTAATATTCCTTTATTAAAACTATAATAAAACTTGCAGGAAATTATTAACAAAAGAGGCTGTCCGGTGCCGAATTTATTTTTTAGTTGTTCCCCTGTTGGACCCTCGTTGGGAAATACGGCTTTAGATACTTGTGTTCATACAAATTCCATAGAAAACGTGAATCTATTTTGCTCACAAACTTGTATTTACAGTTTCCTTCTCGAGTTTTAATTTTGACTCGTAGAACCCATGGCTATACTTCTTTGAACCCCAGGGTGAAGACCACTGATGTAAAGCAAATGTTTGTGACACGAAGAGAACATTTCACAACATAGTTTGGGTACAAATAACTACAATATTTGAGAAATTCCTCACAGGAAACTACCAGGTGTGTTTGTTAGTGTTCTCAAAACACTCCCTTAAGTGCCCCCCCCCCCTCTTTACTTCCCTATGCTACGACTTTCTCTTTGTATTTTACACGGAAAACTTCAACTTGCTATAATATGAATAAAATAGGAATTCATAAAGTGTAAATACTGCCATTTTTTTTTCGCAATCGAAGAAACATCAAGTGTAATTTACATTCAAAATTCAAGGTAAAAAACGCAATGAAGATTTCAGCTTGAATAACGCAGATAATGAAAAATTCTTTTTCCATTTCCAGAAAGCATTTGGAATAGAAGCAAAAAAAAAAAAATTACATAACGCTTTACTAAAGTTTATGTTAATTTTAAAAAGTTTACGTATTTTAAATTAGTTATAAAAATTCTAATAAATATTAATTCAGGTTTCATTTGTCTGAGACATTCAAATGAGTTTCTTGAAGACAGAGCCATATCTATAATGACATCGTTCACTTTTCTCCAATTAATAAATAACAATACTTTTTCTTTCACGATAAAGAGTGAAAATGTAAGTTGATTTGCTTTGATTTAATCTCACATCCACTTAAAATGCAAATGTTAAAGTCAAAAGTCATAATCATTACCTTCCTTGACTTTTACCCCTTTCCCTGATAACCATTAGCTGAGTAACTGATACAAATAAATTATAAACTGTTTTTCTCCTTTTCCTGTGCGCCTATCGTTTCATCCTTATCGTATTTGTCTTAAAAACAGCACTTTGGAATGGCATAATTTTTAAGGTAAAAAGTCAGCAAAATCGTTAGCGACTTCAAAAGCTATTAAGTTTCAACAGTAAATAATTAAAATTTTTAAAATAAGTAATGGAGATTATAATAAGGTCACAAAGTGATTTGCATAAAAGTCAATAAGACCGTTTTCTATTTTAATTACATGTACATAGACCCACAAGGCACATTTTGAGAAAGTTTTCATAAAATATAAATACTAAGTACAAAATTCTCCCAGTCTATTCATCTTCAGATAAAAATACTGTTAAACGAACCAATATTCCAATCAAAAGCAGAAAGATCACCAAAAGAATTAAAAGTATGCCAAGCAGAGAGAGAACTATGTTAAACCTCCTCAACTGTGCAGTTTATCAGATATTTTGGGCTCCTAAAACTGGTTTTCAATCGAAATAGAAAAGGGAATATTCATTTAAAAGAATTCAGGACCTATAATTTCTACTCAATCCTACAGATAAAACGCGATACCTTTACACCTAAGTAAATCTTAAATAATGTAAACAACTGCGTCAAATTACTACTAATGTTATGATTCCGCTTGGCTATTTTGGCTCGAGGACCACATAGTACCAGAGAGCTGCACTTTATTAAAATGATTAGCGTTCATTAGTTTAACTTTACATCTAACAAATGGTATAAATTGTAGCAGAAAAATAAATAAATATAAGTTAAACAAAATAGTGGCAATTTTATTCAATTTATTTGATTGTGCTAATTGTGCGTATCATCTACAGCTGCAAGCATACTTAATTTTAGAATAAGTTTAATGAGACACAAATGTAACCTACCACACTTTTCTACAAATTTTTTGGAATCAGAAGTAAGATTGCTTGTTGAAATTCCCATCGCAGCCTGCAAGTTAATGCTAAAAAACTTACATCTATATTTACTCTTGTTGATCATGGAAGAAAAACTATGCCCACAAATATATGTCGACTGAAATAAAGAGAACATCTCTATATTTGATTTTCTGACTGCCTTGGCATGTCGGGCGCTATTTGCCCATCCCTGCACTAAAATTTTTATCTGTTGTTGATAATCGATTAACTTTATTTTATTGACTAATTGAAAATATGAATAAATATACGATAAAAATAACAGAATTTATTTCCGTGATATATGAATTTATATAAATGTTTACTCTTGATATCCCAGGTAGAATAGATTGTGCGACCGTGGGTTATGGATTCATCAATATTACTTTATTCAAATGTCATCTCAAGACTCAGGGTCGATTCTAGCAGGTGTGCAGCGCGTTACACGAGGGTGGCAGCAAGCCACATAAACTTCTATCAGTGGCGCACACAGGAATTTTTCAAGGGGGGGATCCGGGATCGAAAGTTCACCATTCTTGTATCATGCTCCGTTTGATTTTGTCGATTTTCGGGAACAAAACACAGTAAAAAACTAGTTTTTGAATAAATAATTAGCATTAATTAATAAAATTAATCATTAATAGCAAGTAATTGATTAAATTTTACGTACTATATACTTAGAATTATAATCAAACGGAAAAAAAACCAAGGGCTTTGGAAGGGGTCCGGACCCCCAGGACCCCCCTTGTGTGTGCCACTGAGTTCTATCAATCAAGCAAAAATTATTACAGTTTTTTCAAAATAAAACTTACAATAAGTCGAGAGAATAAATATATTGAATTTTAAATGGTTATATTGAAAAATTGAAATAATAATCGATTTCAGGATAGAATAGCATAGTTTAAGAAAAATAGAATATAATGCACAGTGGGTTGGTTCATAGTTCATTAATGTTTACTCTTAAAACACATCCCATCTATTAGCAAAATTCGTGGCGGAGCCGGCAATATTACAAGAAAAAGTTGTTTTTTTTTGCTCATCAGTGGTACTGGCGGCGCAATTTTTGCAACAGTTGCGATACGAAAATGTCGAATGTGGTTAATATCATCTAAGACATCGGAGTAGTTTAAATTCATTATGCATTCGGGGAAATTAAAAGTTTTTCAATTGAACATTAGTCTTACAATTTACCGGTATAGTGGTTAGCGATGCTGACTATGGTGCCATAGCGACTGGGTTCGACTCCCGGAGAAGACATGGATATTTGTAAATGTATAATGCCTTTGCGGCATAGGGGTACTCTAAATAGCCATCGAGCCGCAGGTCCTCTCGTGTGGTTGGTGGAAAGGGAAGAAAGGTGGGAGGCCCCTGACCATCCCCAGGGTTTTCTCCCTCTAAATTGGGGTGGAACCAAATCCAATCGTACTGTCACCTGCATGGTGCTCAAAACTAAGGCTAACGACAGGCGTAAAAATTCTAGCCCGTCGAATTTCGCGGGCCTCGATCTGACTTCGTCAGGCAGATGGCATTAGTCACAAAAACAGAAAGAAAAATAGTAGAAAGATGTGATTTTTGTGTCTATTTACCGTTTTATTAAAGTTTTGTTTTTTACTCTTATACAGTTAGATGAATTCATAACATCACACAACGTTAAATATTAGTCAAAATATGAAAAATCTGTAGAGGGGTGGCACATTAGGCCTTTGCACGGGGGAGGCCGACAACCTAGGATCAGTCTTGTCAAGACTCTCAGATTAGAAGATGCTTTGCGGCCGATGTCATAGTTAATTCAGCCAAAACGTTTGAGTAGTATAATAGTGCTGCTGCACGTCATTTGAGCCCCCAAGTGAAAGGTACTCAAGTGTGGAGGGCAGTAGCGCACACAGGAATTTTTCAGGGGGGAGGGGTCTGGGGTCGAAAGTTCACCATTCTTGTATTATGCTCCTTTTGATTTTGTCGATTTTCGGGAAAAAAAAACACGGTAAAAAACTAATTATTGAATAAATAATTAGCATTTTAATTAATAAAATTAATCATTAATAACAAATACTTAATTAAATTTTATGTACTATATACTTAGAATTATAATCAATCGGGAAAAAATCAAGGACTTTGGGGGGTCCGGACCCCCAGACCCCCCCCCCTTGTGTGCGCCACTGGTGAAGGGTAATAGAGTGAGCATCAACTTAAGTGATTCTTAAATACAAAATTGTAAAGCTACCTTTGGCTTTTGCGTAGCTCTAGCACGATGGTAATTTAAATAAAAGCAAATTTAATTAGCAATAATTGATGAGAGCCAAGCCAAGATTAAAAAGAACGCGTTCTAAATTATAGTAGTATTTGTTATAGAGAAAAATCGGAGCAAGCTACAACTGACTTATGCAATTAAAATAAGCAATTTCTATTAAACTTCTTCATTCCGAAGGATCTTCTCGATTTTCCTGTTTATCAATTACGTAGAAACCATAAATCAAAAAGAGGTAAGACTTCGCAGATGAAGCAAGAATAACCAGTCGGAACCGTTATCCTCACGAATTCAAATTGAATAATCGATTTACCGCATTACCCCTATTGTTATTCTAATTCTGCGATTTGGAGTCACGTTTCTTGTTGCGGTATATGTTGGGAAACTGTCAAAAGTGACGGATTTGAGACCTCTTGTCGTGCAATTAAGCTGCAATCATACTTTTTTGTCGAAATTTATGTCGATTTTTATGTGAAATTGTGATTACGTATGTAAGTTTCATTTGCAGTTCCGAAGAATATATAAGCACAAACTATAGTTAAAAAAATTAAATAAAAATGATTGCTCAACGTTGGTAGTTCTAAGGCTAAGAATGTAGGGCTATGCGAAATGCAAATCAAGTGGATTATTAAACACAGCTAAAAAACTCGCTTAACGTAACACGTGTTCATAAGTTTTATCTATAGTTACACAATTAAATAGAACCTTTTTTTCTTCATAGAATCTGACGCTTCCGTGGCTAGATAAATTAGTTTTTAATTAATTAATCTAATTGATTTATCAAGGGATCTGCAATGTTTAAAATTCTATAGTATTCTCTGTAAAAAAAATTCTCATCTTTTTCAATTATTTTCAAATGTTCATGGAAAAATAGCCTTTTTTTATGGAAAATGCTTTTCAAAGTTGTGATGAGGTAGAATTCTCTTATTCTATGAACTTAACTAAGAATTTTTTTCTGTAATTTTGCTTGTATTTTAAAATTTCTAATAAACCGCACCTATGCACAATAATTGTAACTGGAATGAACTACCTTTAATGGTCTCATCATATTATTTCAAATACAAAATTGAAATATCTTGATACATTTTTATGATGTTGAGTCAACACAGAAAAAATGTTACTTTTAGATTTGGAGCGATAATAAAGTTAGTTTTTCGTTGCATAAAAAGAAAGTATTAGCTTCTTTTTAACGCAATTTAAAAATCTTATATGCCAGAATCTATATTTCTTTTACTTAGTTATATTTAGAGTGAATGAATATTAACGTCGCACTGTTCAGCTACTCGAGGGCTTTTGGCGACGTACCTCGTAATTTTGAATCAAGGTCAGGTGACAAATACGACACGTGAGCCCTCTCATAACTAGCACACCATCGGGAGGACGTTTGAATTCTCGATAGATTTAACGTACCTCTCTCCCCTACACGGCGGGTCTTCAGCGGTACTAGGTTCGAACTCAAGACACGCTGACCACGAGTCCGTTACCGTGACCACTATGCTACCACGACCTCTGTTATATATAGAGAGAGAAAGAGAGATTTGATTTTTTGGTCAAGAAACTCTGAGTTAAAAAAAGGATTTTAAGATTAAGCCAATTTCACTAACTGCAAATTGCTTTCACATTTTAATTTTTATTATTAACTACTCTACATCTTTTGAGGTAAAAGCAGTGGCGTAACGTACACCCCCACACCGAGGGGTGGGCCAGGAATCTAGGGGGCTTAAAGCCTGATGTTATGGTTTTGCAATTCATTGTAAGAGCCGGCTTGGGGCCCAAAATTTGACTTTCAAGTCCCTAATATAGTGTAATACGCCACTGAGTAAAAGGAGTTCAAAGCAGTGGCGTAACGTACACCCCCGCACTGCGGAGGGGCCCAAGGCTTCTAGGGGCCCAAAGCTAGACTGACGCCATTAACGTAGAATTTCACAAAATTAGCTTTACATTTTTTTTCAATCCAATTTTTAAGCGATTTTCAAATTGGCGATCTAACATCATTCAAAATCAAAACTTTGATCGCTTAGTAGATATCTTAGATCCAATAACCAAAAAAAAAAACATTTTAATTTGCTGTAATCCCCGCGACGAAAGAGATACTTTTTTTTAGTATGCTTCATGTTAGCGGTAGGGAGAAAAAAGACGTGTTGCAAAGTAACTTATTGGCGTCTTTAGCTCCCCCCCCCACATGTATTTCATTTTCATTTAGCGAACTCGTAAATAACGTACATCTGTTATGCTTTTTTCATGAAAAATAGTATGGCGATACTTGAAAACGCATAGAGAGCATTTTAAATGATTACATGGTCTAGATTTATAATTTAGAAACCCATATGCCCACGGAAATTTCCGTAGATTTATGAGTATTCAATCAAATAAAGCATAATGAGAAATGTTTCACAAAATTGTTTTTAGAACATTTATATTTTTATATTCAATGCACTTCAATATAGGGCAGGGGTGGCGAACCTTTTTGGATCAACGTGCCAGTTTTTTTCATTAAGAATTGTTTAAGGAGGCATAGACGTGCCGTCAATAAATTTGGCTTGATTTTATTGAGAAAAAAATAAAACTAAAAATACTAACTAAAATTCTTTAATTACAACGAAAAAATACATTCTGCACAGTATAGGAGTAATTTTATTTATACGTGTAATTGAAATTAAAGTAACATTATTGTGAATTCTGTTGTGATAGATAAGATGACAAATAACTTGTATTAGGACAGTAAGATGTTACTTTTCGCAGAATGCAAGCTGAATTGGAGCCATCTTCCAAACGGTTTCTAAGTGAGTCTTTAATGTTATTCATCTCTGAAAATAATGACTCGTAGGCATAGGTAGATGAAAATATGGTTAAAATAGCATGAGCTCGTTTGGGGAGGTATTTTCAAACAGCTAAATGGATCTGGAATCGAATTTCATGTTTCCCAAATTTCATTACTCGCATTTTTACTTATACTGCTTGTTAATCTTTGTGTTTTAATCAATTTCAACTTTCTCCTTTTTCAACAAATTTTTGAATCTATATTGAACTAGACTGGAAATCAATCAGAGTTACACTTCAATTTTTTTTCAATTTACAACCAATAGAATTGAGACAAATTCAGTTTATTAAATGAAGTCACATCAAGGTACATAAAAAAAACTTGAGCGTTTCCGATAACTCTTTGAACTAATTCTTGAAATCTCGCTGAAAACAGCAACCGATCACTCACGTTACTCGTAATACTTGATATTGAACATTGTTATTTTGAATTAAAATGCAAACCGTTTAAATCGGTGGCGTGCCCAGAATATTGTGTTGCGTGCCATCAATGGCACGCGTGCCACTGGTTCGCCATCCCTGATATAGGGAGTGTTCCTTCGCTGCTAAAACATTTTGATCTCACTTCTCTCTTGTAATATTAGAACTGTTTTTTTGTAAACGGAATTAATTATTCTGGTTCTTATACTGTTATTTTGTTAATAAGACAAGAAGAAACGCGGCCCTAAGTGAGTTAAAAAAACTTTGAGTGGTTCTCAAAAACGAAAAATTCGAAAGGAAAAGGAGTATAATATTAATAGCAAATATGCAAAATTGGATAACTTTTTTATATCCGCAAGTTCATCGTCTTGTGCAAGTGCTAGTAGTAGTAATGCCAAAGAACTTGATGAACAAATCCTGGAAGTGAAAATTAATCCACAAGAAAAAAACACAGTTTCGGACAATTCAACTAATAAGGATACTCTATCCAAAGAAAAGGAGTTGGAAAATGAAAACGAAGAAACAAAATTGATTAGAAATGATTTTGCGCATTATGTAGGTACGCCCATAGATGCAGATTTAAGGGAATAAATTTTAAAATTGGGCCTATGCCAACCAGAAGGTAATTTCTAGAAAAAAGATGCCAAAGGAAGGAGCTTTTCAGTAATCTTCAAAAAGTATATAGCCTCGACCTATCTAGTGAATTTCCAAATCAAATTATGTCTCTAAAAGCAGTTTTTAGTGACGATTTAAAATTAAGGTGAATTCGATAAAAGATTTAGGTAATTTTTTGATGATTCAAAATAAGTTTACTGCGCCAAGTTTACCAGATGTATGTATTGCAGTTTTATCGATTTTGACTCTTCCAGTTATTTTTGCAATGGAGGAAAAATCATTTTCTAAATTAAAATTAATAAAAAATTATCTACGTTGTACGATGTCAGAAGAGAGGCTCTTTGATAAGTATTGAACAACAAGAAGCAAGAAAAATTGAATTGTATGAATTAATAACCGACTTTTCTAAGAAAAATGTGAGACGTCAATCGCTTTTTTGGGGATTTACTTCTTGAGTGTAGTGCTGTATATTAGCCAGTAGTGTGTGTCGCGAACAACCCAACGAACTAGTTACTTTTGTAGTTCAACCTGAGTGGTACTGCGAGCGCATTCTTTTTTTTTGTGTTCATGCTTTCTTATTAGTAACAATAGTTGTGTCTTTGACAATTTATGCTAGAATTTTATCGAACTTAAGATCAAGCTCATCCCGGGATTTATAAACGAAAAATTTGGTAAGTGATACCTTTTTTCTATCATGAGGATCTGAAATCGAAAATATTATTTTACAGTGTTTGTGTATTTCTTAGTGCATCGTTTTTATTTAAGTTACCAGGTTATCAGTCGACTGTTGTTAGATTTTCCATTTTTTAAATACTATAAATACTCTCTAATGTTAAACGTTATTTACTTTGTTTACTCAGACACAGGTTGATTTTATATTCAGTTAGAAGTTTAATATTTAAATATTTTTACGTGATGTATAAAGGTACATTATGTTATGGTTTTGCAATTATTTGTATATATATATATATATATATCCGGCTTGGGGCCCAAGATCTGACCTTGCGGGGGGGGCCCAATTATTTTCCGTTACGCCACTGATTCAAAGGTATACTCAGGTACTAAGTACACACTTGGTACTTGGAGTACACACTAAGTATACTCCAAGGTATACTTAGTGTGGATGTAAGGGCTAATACGTAAAATATAATATTCACCTATAGAGTTTCAACTTTTTTTTTGTCAAATTTTTAAATATTTCGTACAAAAGCAATGATAAAAAGCATCTTTCTCCATGTGACCGAAAATCTGAGTTGTTCCACTCAGTATTATCAAATAAGTATTACAATTTAAAAACTAGGTAATCTCACTGACCGAATAACAAAATATTGGATTAAAACCTTGTACTCGTAGAAAAAGAATAAATAATAAGAATGCATTTTTAGATTTTTTTAAACTCTTTGAACGCTATTATTTCAAATGTATTTCATGATTTTTACAAGAAAAAAGGTCTGAATAAGATTTATTTGTTGATTTTATATTAGTAAAATTGGTTTCAAAAGTTGTGGTTTAATATGATTTATTTTCTTTGTGGCTTAAGATGCCCCCAAAAATTGAGATTTTAAATTTCATTCCATAATTCTGCAACTTCAGCGCCATCTCTTGGCAAAAAGTCTGACTAGACAACTAGAATATATTTCTTGTTGAAAACTTGGAAATATATAAATATACGCTTTAGATGGCCTTTTTGTGATGTTTAGCTATTTGTGAAGAATGTTGAAATATGATTCATGATTTTCTTTCTTTTTAAATTTTGCTTGAACATTATACAGTCTATTTCAAGAACTAATCGTGTTTCCGAGAAATCAAGAATAAGAGATAATGTGTTTTATTTTAAAGAATTCCTTTCATTCACGCACACTTAAAGAAATTTATCCAAAATTTTAAGTGCTATCTTATAAATGCAACATTTTAAAAATAAATTATTTTTGTGTAAAAGTAAATTAGTCTTAAATTATTCAATAACCTTTTTTTAATTACAGTTGAACTAAATTCCCTAAATGTTGATGCCTTCTAGTTGTGTGCTATTATTTTCAGAGGCGTAGCTACCGCCGTATCAATGATACGGGGCGCCTAAGCTACAGGGGCTCAAACCAGTAGCGCACACAGGAATTTTTCAAGGGGGGTCGAAAATTCACCATTCTTGTATCATGCTCCTTTTGATTTTGTCGACTTTGGGGAACAAAACACAGTAAAAAAACTAATTTTTGAATAAATAATTAGCATTAATTAATAAAATTAATTATTAATAACAAGTAATTAATTAAATTTTACGTAATATATACTTAGAATTAAAATCAATCGGAAAAAAAATCAAGGACTTTTGGGGGTCCGGACCCCAGGACCCCCTCCTTGTGTGCGCCACTGGCTCCAACATATATGAGAAAAAACATTGTTAATGTATTATTATGTATGTTAATGTATTAAGGGGCCCCTAAGAAGAGTACGCAAGAAATTTTGATACTCGGCCCACTCAGGACTAGCTATGCTAGTGATTATTTTCCTTAATTCTTATATTTGATTTTTTTTTTAAGAAGCGTTGGGAAGAATTTTTAATATTTTCCAGTATTTTAAAATATGAATTCTTTTCTAAAATGAAAAAAAACGGAAGATTTTTTCAAACAGCCAAATATATGGAGCAATAATTTAAAAAATGTATGCTGTTTTTAATGGCGGAATGTACACCACCACAACCCTTGTATCGCTGGGGGCAGGATTTTAGCTGGCCCAAGTGACTGACGCCAAGTTCGTATTCAACCAATTTATAAAATATTAAAAGCAAAACCTGACTTTACAGGGAGGTCCTAAGTATTCTCCGTTACGCTATAGTTTTTTTCACAAACGTAAAAATACCCAAATTAATAATTTATTTATAAAAATGCACCATACAGTACAACCGTCGTTTATCTCCGAATCAGTTGGGATTGGACACCGTTCGGATAACTGAAAATCGAATGCGATCCATGCAGTATAGGAAACCGAACACTATTCGATTATTGAAAATCCTCACATGCGGGAAACGTGCTTGAAGAAAAAGCAAAATAGGTGCAAAATGTCGCCCTTTTACCTGTATTGTGGAAAATAATCACTTATTTTTCGCTGCACCTCTGAACACCTTCGTTTTTTCACTGCAAGGTCTCCGATTCTCTTGAGCAGCAGTGTTGAGTAGGACAGCGCTCTGATTGTTGCTCGTACCACTCCATGGCTGTCTCTAACGCAGAAAACATGTCAGCATTTGATGGACCCTTGCTACTTTCGTTGTTGTTGTTGTCCTCGTCTTTATCCGTTTCATTGTCGACAGGGTCGGATTCTTCTTGTACGGAAGTCACAGTCTCATCATCATTTAGCATTTCTACATCGCATGCCATCCAGGTTTCTACATCTTCCTCATCGCATTGGGATCGATTGGATAAAGTCGATAATCTCCTCCCTTTGGTTGTCATTGAAGTCTTTTTCGCATTCTAAAACTGCCATGCACTTTTCAGGCACTGTCTTTCGAGCGAGTCCCACGCTTCGGTTAACATGTACGTCACTTGACCATGGTTCAAAATTACGTGGTCCGTCGCCAAAAGCCCTCGTGTAGCTGAACAGGACGTTAATATTCAATCAATCAATCAATATTGAGCTTTTCAGCAAAAGCAGCAACACTTTCTTCGTCGTTTTTCTGCCAATTGCTCTGTTTGAAAACGTATTCATATACAGTACATGTATTTGACAAAAAAAGAAAAAAAAACTGTTTCGGATATTTGACGCTCCGGATAATAAACGTTCGGATAAACGACGTTCTACTGTATTATCAAATACGGTATTTTTCAATCAACACAATGTTTGAAATTATGGACGAAATTTTTTTTTTAAGTATTACAAGGAACACAATTTTCTCCGATTAAAAAAAAACCAATAGTCATTTCCCAAAGTAAGTTTTTTTTTGGATATAAAGCGTGTTATATTACGATCCAAATACAGACTTAAAAATATTCTTTCCTATAGAGTGCAACTAACATTTCAAATGCAAAAATTAATACAATTCTCTTATTTTCACAATAAGGCTGAATGAAATCCCCCCTTTGTAATAATATATTACATATTTATTATTTTTTTGGAAAATAATAGAATTATCTTTTTAATAATGCGTATTTTTCTGTATCTTGAAGTTATTAATCCATGCAATTATTAATGGTATTAATAAAAAAAGAAAATTTCCCCTTAAATTTGAAAATCCTTTTTAACTCTTATGACATGGGGGTTACTGAGAGCTTTTCTTGTGAAATACCCAATTTTAATTTATAATGATGATTATGATTACGTTGTAATTATCTGCTATCAATTTGCTTAATAGTTTTATAATGTGCCTTTACATATGTAACACACACACACATATTACATTTTAAATAATTTAATACTTTATTTTATGAAACTAATGCAAAATATATAAATGATCATTTGTATTAGAATAGATTATTCATACGAAAAAAAAAATTCTGCATAGAATTGGAAGGAAAAATAACTTCTACAGGGAAAAGTAATAATATGAATAATATTATAGGTGGGCACACATACATTAAATTTTAATTTTCCACCTTTTCAGCAATTTATTCTGAAAATAGTAATAATTTTCATGTATGCAAAAATAGATTGGAAGACATTTAGTGCCGACTTTTTTTAAAGCAAAATAAAGTCAGACCTCGATTTAAAGTATCTGACTACGTTCGGAATCGTGATTTTGCAAAAGCGTATAAATGGATAATATTTATGATATTTAGAGTCACTTAGATAAGAAAATGTATATAAAATAGTTTTAAGATTAGTATTACAATAAAAAATTATTTAAGTACAATATTTGGACAAAAAAGGAGCATAGAATGATGAATTTTCAAAATATTCTTCTTTTGTGAAAAATGCTTCTATTATAATAATATTTTGCCTGTATATAGCTCAGACCTCTGTAGAGGCTCAACTAGAATTTTTGAAATATATAACTTAGAAGTGGGTTTTTCCATGTTTTACGACAACAGAGGGGAGAAATTTTAAGAAAAAAACGCCGATAATTATTTCAATGAGTCGTAACTCTGAAAATAATGTGAATTTTTCAAAAGTCATAGTTGAGCCTCTGTACAGAGGTCTGAGCTATATACAGTCAAAATATTATTATAATAAAAGCATTTTTCACAAAAGGAGAACATTTTGGAAAAAGGTTATTCTAAGTTAATTTTTTGCCGAAATATTGTATTTAAATAGATTTTTTGTCAAAATGTCCTTAAAACAATTTTATACATGTATTCTAATCTAAGTGACACAAAATATCATGAAAATTTTCCATTTATGCGCTTTTTTAAAATTAGTTCCGAACGTAGTCGGATATATAAGTTCATATAAACACTATACATTATTTAAAAAAGTAATTATTCATATATTTTTGTAAATTAATATCTATTTATATAAAAAGGAGTGTGCCAGGAAAAAAGAAACATTGTCCTGGAATCCACTGTATGTTCAACTTTAAAAAGTAATTTCATATTAAAATTAATGAAATTCAATGATATTTTTAATTTTAAGCCTACAAGTAACTTTAAGCATCCATTATTTTATACCTAGTAATTTTAAGCGCGCATTACCACATGCATCCTTAAATTTAATTACTGATAAAATCTGTTAATTTTATTTGAAAAATTAGGGTAATTTTATTGATGTAGGCGAGTTAGGCATCTCGTAAAACCAATGCAAGACCACTGTTTGCCATAAAATGTGTTAGAATAGATAATAGCGTGACATTTCGAAAAATATATTTATAATAGGAAGAAAAAAAATCGAACTAGAAGTGAAGAAGTTAAGGTATCCGACTACGTTCGGAACCGTGATTTTAAAAAAGCGCATAAATGGATAATTTTCATGATATTTAGTGTCACTCTGATTAGAATACATGTATAAAATTGTTTTAAAGGACATTTTGACAAAAACAAAAAATTCATTAAATACAATATTTTGGCAAAAAATTAACTTTGAATAAACTTTTACAAAATGTTTTCCTTTTGTGAAAAATGCTTCTATTATAATAATATTTACCTGTATATAGCTCAGACCTCTGTACAGAGGCTCAACTAGAATTTTTGAAAATCTCACATTATCTTCAGAGTTACCACCAATTGAAATAATTATTCGCGTTTTTTTCTTAAAATTGCTCCCTTCTGTTGTCGTAAAATATGAATAAACCCACTTCTAAGTTCTATATTTCAAAACTACTAGTTGAGTCTCTGTACAGAGGTGTGAGCTATATACAGGAAAAATATTATTATAATAGAAGCATTTTTCACAAAAGGAGAACATTTTGAAAAAAGATTATTCTAAGTTAATTTTTTGCCAAAATATTATATTTAAGTAAATTTTTTTTGTCAAAATGTCCTTAAAACAATTTTTTGCATATATTCTAATCTAAGTGACACTAAATATCATGAAAATTATCCATTTATGTGCTTTGCAAAATCACGGTTCCGAACGTAGTCGGATACCTTTATCAAATAGAAAATGCCCTTCGCTATTCGGAGATTATTTTTCGAAGCAAATCGTAAAATGTTCTTGGTTCCAGGAAAAAGTTTACAAAATAGAGATTCGT
This sequence comes from Trichonephila clavipes, assembly GCA_019973935.1. Taxonomy (NCBI): domain Eukaryota; kingdom Metazoa; phylum Arthropoda; class Arachnida; order Araneae; family Nephilidae; genus Trichonephila; species Trichonephila clavipes. The sequence continues at coordinate 75,223 of BMAU01020925.1, forward strand.
AAAATGGAGGTCCGACCACTTTTTGCAAATATTAAGGAAAAAAATATCATCTCTCACTAAACTAACATTTATCATACCATTTCACATTTCAATCCATCCTCAGCCTCAGCTGTACAAACCACAAATTTCCTTCACAGTCCCTCATAGCAATTTTTTCATCAAAAAGGTCAAACCCCCAATTACTTCAGATTCCCACTCTTGTCTTCTAAACATTCTTACCTTACCTTACCGAAAAGAGCAAACCCCTTTCGAATAGTGCTGACCACGTGCCGACACACAATACTTTTCACTTCCCTTCTCTGACCTTTGATCCTAGCTTTCAAACGATTCCTGTTTACCAACAATAACAAAACAGGTGGATCGGGGGAAGTGAAAAACAGGTGTACGCCTCACACGTGGGTCAACCTGAGGCTGGGCGGTTTGCTCGCGTGTTGTTGGAATCAGAATCATCAAAGAATGCAATGCCCTTGTTAACAAGGTGGTTATTGTTGAAGTGTGATTTTTTTCTTCTTTCAAAATTCAATTTAACCGTGTTCGTGCAGCAGTTGGTAAGGTAAACACGGTGGTATTCTTTTAGATGGTCCCATCTAGGAAATGCTCACAAAATTTAGTTTTAGTTGAGTGCTTATACATAAAAATAATTTTTTTAGTGAATCTATTTTTTATGGATTTAATTGTTTAATGGCATAAAGGTTGAATATAAGCTTTGCTAAAAAAATTACAATAATAAATAACTTATGAGAAGGAATAAAACGATTTTATTATATTTTAGTATGTAATATTTTTTTATGGTGAAGCAAAGTTAGATGACGTCATTTTCTCAAACCCCAACTTCAAGTAAAGTACGCTATTTTGAACTAAACCCTCAAAGAGTTTAGCCTGATTTTTGACTGTGATCAATAGCGCGATTTTGTAAGATCCCGTTAGAGGAAAAAATCTCTGTTATAAAGTGAAATTTGTGGTCTCGGTTGTGAAGAGATCCTCTTGGATCTCACTTTGAGAACGAGAATAATTTTGAGTCAAAGAAGAACCAGTAGCCATTTTTATGAATAACTTTCTTTATATATTTGGTTATCTTTCCCAAATAGAATCAAAGACTTTTAATAACAAATAATTCAAATAACTTTATGAGGTTTAAATGGGACTTTCCTTTATATTAATTTAAATATTTACTGATCCAATTAATTAACAATTAGAATATCGATCACACAGAGATTACCGCAATACGAGATCCCAGAATTATATTCAAAAATGTTCCTATTGAACATTTAACTTTAATCTCACTCCTAATGTAAAACTTTAATGAGACTTTAATTATAAATCAATATTTACCACACTGAATCTCAGCTCTTCCTGAGCCTAATTTATCTACCTAGAAATCTTCAATAATAAATCTCTAACTTCACTATTATAACTTCCTGCTTCAGTCTCTCTCTCCTACTGCCTCTCACTTTACTATTCCGTTTGACTTAAATACTTTATCTAATCTGCATATAACACGGAATCCCTGTCCTCTTTTTGGAGCTGATTGGAAATAGGTAGGGAATTAAATTTCCCTAAAAAGACGTCTCAGAAGGTTAGTGTAAAGTTCCGTATACATTTGTCAATGTATACGGAACTATACAACAATGTATACGGCCTCTAATGATGTGATGAACGGTGGGAATTTTCCACATTTTCAAAAACATGCCAGTCATCACTTAACCAAGTAATATACAATTTTTTTTATAGTATTTTTTCCCAGAACTACATTTTCAGTAAGCATACTTATATTATTTATTTTACAAATTTGATAATTTTTTCATAATAGGTACAAAAGATAGAATATATTTTTTTTTCTTTCAAAACATGTGAAAATACTGAATAAAGCATATTTATAATATTATTTTCAATTCCTACTGTTAGGTCTCACTCTCTATATATTTATTTATTCATTTATTTATCTTAGTGGAATTTTCAATCATTAATAAAATAAGCTTTAAAGCGCACAATTGAGATGAAATTTTATATACATGTTTATATTGGATGACAATACAAAAATTTAATTAATTAATAAAAATTAATCGATTAAAACTAATTACTCAAAGAATTACAAATACAGCCACGTCAGCATCATTTTTGGCGACTTAACGACCCTTTTGGCGACTTGGGTCAAAACTTGAAAAGGGTTTTTTTCTCACGTTTTAAAGCAGGGGTGTCCAACCCGCGAGTACGTAAGTTACGGCCTGCCGACTCTTTTTAAAAAAATTTTAAAAATCAGGTTTTTAAAGTTTTTTCATTTTGAAATTTAGTTGAGGAGAAATTTATAGAAATATATAAATCTACAATGTATTTGCTTGTTACCTGCTCTTGTTTTAAAATAAATCCATTTGATAATAGATATGTTCTTTAGATTAAAATAGATTTATATTTTATCAAACAATTACATTTGGTTTTACTGTAATAAATTACCTTTTTCAATAAATTCCGAATTGCATTATGCATATCCTTTACTATGGATGGTACATGATTCTCTGTGTGTGCGACTTTCATTTCTCCTCCTCCTTTTCTGTTTGGAGTGCCCCCCAAAAAAGCAAAAGTCAGTCAGAGATGTTTTTTAAAGTTTAAAAAAATATTCAGGACGGTTAAGATAAAGGGCAATGTAATTACTTAATCGTTTGCGAATGACAGCACAATCAAATTTCAACAATGAGTAACGAAAGATTAATTCAAAAGGAACACCTTAATTTTCAGGAAAATGGCAACTGTAATATTTTAAACATATTTAATCATTGCATTATTATATTATATAAACATTATTATATATTATCTATGTCTGTATACATGAAAAAAATGAAAACAATAATAATAATTCATTCTGTATTAAATTTTTACTCCAATAAATGTTTTTTTGTTTCCTAATCTGATATAAAAGTACAAAATTCTATGTGCGGCCCGCGAGATTATAAAGTTTTTCCGAAGTGGCCCGCAAGGTCATTTGAGTTGGACACCCCTGTTTTAAAGCATTCAGTTGCACTGAAATTTTATATACACGATTGTTTTGGATGACAATACGATATTAATAATATTTATATTAATTGTAACTATTTAATAAAAGGTAGCTAAAATAAAATTTTTCTTTGGTGATCTAAGTAGGAATTTACTTAATTTTTTTATATTACTTGTTTTCTTTGTAATTAAAAAAAAGCTCATAATTTTTAATAAGTACTCTCTTTTTTATTTTTTATTCCCATATCTATTGTCGCGTTAAATCGGTCGAACTTCAAAGTCCTTCCTTGTGGCGTGATGTGGAAATTTAGAGAGGGTGTTGCCACACATAGCTCCGGTGTCGTCCTCGTCACTTGCCCAGGGCTCATATTGAAGCGGTCCGTCACCAATTGCCCTCGTGTTGCTTCCTCGTGTGACCTTTACGTAATTCGCGCTCACTCCCATATCTATTGCGAAAACATTTTTATTATTCATTACAAAAAAAATTTTATGTTCTCCCCCCTGGTTCTGAGGCCTTTAAAATTGAAGCTCTTAAAAATAACATAATGCTTAAGGTATCCGACTACGCTCGGAACCGTGATTTTAAAAAAGCGCATAAATGGATAATTTTCATGATATTTAGTGTCACTCAGATTAGAATACATGCATAAAATTGTTTTAAGGACATTTTGTCAAAAAAAAATTTATTTAAATATAATATTTTGGCAAAAAATTAACTTTGAATAAACTTTTTTCAAAATGTTTCCCTTTTGAGAAAAATGCTTCTATTATAATAATATTTACCTGTATATAGCTCAGATCTCTGTACAGAGGCTCACAACTATGATTTTTGAAAAATTAACATTATTTTCAGAGTTACAACCCACAGAAATAATTATCGGCGTTTTTCACTTAAAATTTCTCCCCTTTGTTGTCGTAAAACATGGATAAACCCACTTCTAAGTTATTTTTTTCAAAAAATTCTAGTTGAGCCTCTGTACAGAGCTCTGAGCAAAATATTATTATAATAAAGGCAATAATTTATTATAATAGAAGCATTTTTCACAAAAGGAGAATATTTTGAAAATGGTCTTTCTATGTTCATGTTTTGTCAAAATATTGCACTTAAATAATTTTTTATTGTAATACTATTCTTAAACAATTTTATATACATTTTCTAATCTAAGTGACACTAAATATCATAAATATTATCCATTTATACGCTTTTGCGAATTCACGATTCCGAACGTAGTCGGATACCTTAAGAAATTAAGCCTTTAGGAAGGAATTATAGTTCAAAGATTTTTGATTTTTCTGTACTGCACTAAGTGGCACTAAAAGGACACTCAGAGCAAGAAGTGGCCAGAAAATAAAGCAAATTTCAGGAGAGGTATGACTAGGGAGGGCGATCTGAGATCGATTCATCGAAAAAGCGATTTCTCGGGCCAAAAAAATCGATTTTTTAAATAGATATGAAGCACTAAATCGATTCAGTGAATCGATATTTCATCCTAGAAAATCGACTTTCGAATTTTCTGTTTTGGTAAAAACCATAAAATTATTTACAATTAGTTGGATGTACTAACTTTAAAACCCGTAATATTTCGGTGTTGGCGGTTAAAGGGTTAATTACTCAAAACCTCGTGAGATGCCTGTGTGATTAGTTTCCTTTGCTTCTCTTTAATAAATAAATAAAAGTTACGTTTGTAATCTTCGACTTTTTGATTTGTTGATATTACGTCATTTGCTTATGCCTTGATTGACTGACTGTCGTAATACTGTGATTAGCGAAATAAATATTTATTTTTATGTAGTGTTTGTTACGGAATTATTAGTTATTGAGGGTTATTTTTTAATTTGATGCTATTATTTTGATTTGTTCTGTTAGTTACTATTATTAAATTTAACCATGTATATAAGTCATTTAAATTAGTTTACACACGAATAATTACTAATGAGCATTGAAATAACTATGTGGACTTATCAATATTCCGCAATCGCATCAGTATTCTCATAAGATATCGTTCATATGGTATCTTTCTTGTTTTTCATAAAACGGATTTATATTTACATTGTAAATGCACACTTGAAAAAAAATCGATTTTTAAGAAATCGATATTTTAGACATCGATTTTTTAATCGATTTAAAAATCGATCTTTTTCTGAAAGAATCGCCAACCCTAGGTATGACGCCGACATGACGACAGGTTTCATCTGGATACATCTGTGGAATGCCCAACCATGCAAAAACGTGGCTTCATGGATTGTGACAGCATCGATTATGATAGCAGGCCATCTTTAGCTTATATTAAGCCACTATGACTGCCCAGCGATACATGGAAAATAGGCTACTTTCGGTGATTTTTCTATTTCTTTCCGTGGAAGCACAATGCCCTTTACCAGCAGGATTTAGCAGGACCGCCTGCATGCAAAACCCTATGTCCTGTGAAAGATATACAGATGCTTCCCTGGCCACCATTCTCTCCTAATCTCTCCCCAATCGAATATGGTGGGACACGATTGGATGCTGCTTGCATGCCTTGCCATCGATGCTTTCAAGAGACAAGCTGTGGCAAATGGTTGACAGGGAATAGAAACCCTCAGAATCCCCTCCGTACTCTCATTACCTCTGTATCTTAAAGTGTTGCTTCGTTTATCACTGTCTACGGTGATTACACAAACTACTCAGCAGGGACGTTTTAAGATGGGACAATTGGGTCCAGCCCGAGGGCCTCGACCTTAATAATACTCGACTCGGTCCCAGTAAAATAATGATCCCCACACAAATGATTTTAATCGTCAAAGCTATTCTCGGACATATTCTCAGAAAAACTGAGAATTTTGAACTATATGCCAACTTGCAAGATTGTTTTATGTGTCATGTCCTACTTTCATACACCACAGTGGCACGCACAAAGGGAATCCACAAGTCTAAACCCCCCTCCCATAGCTCTTGAATTTTTTCTTTTGATTGATGATAATCCTATGTAAAATTTAATTAAGTATTTATTAATAACAATTTATTTTATTAATTAATGCTAACTTTTGATTCAATGATTTATTTTCTACTGTATTTGTTCCCCAAATCGACAAAATCAAAAGAATATGTTTGGCGGCGTATTGAGGTATGATACCAGAATGGTGGACTGTAGACCTTGGACCCCTCCCCCCTGTACAATTTTTATGTGCGCTAATGATATACCACATTTAATAGAAAAGCAGCAGTTGGTTTGTGCGTAGGTTTGTGAGATTGTGAGTCATGCACATTTATTTGCTACGGGTTACCGTTTGTGCAAGTATTTGACTACGCATGCCACGGCAATCTTGTAGCTATGGCGTGCCAAACCAATCCACCAATATGATTCAGGATACCACACTATAGGAAATATTTGAAACAATTCGATTTCCTCGACAATGCATGGAGAGAGTTAGGGAAAAAAGGTCAAGAATATATATATATATAGAGAGAGAGAGAGATTTAAAGTTAAATTATCTATTATTTTTGCATTTAAAGATATTTATATTAACAAAAAAGTAAATAATATAAAATATAATTATTCCTTTATCATAAATAAAAAAAATTGAAATTGTAAATATCTATTATGTATTTTGTATCTTTTAAGAATATTTATTAAAATAAGAAAGAAGCTCACAACAATATATTTCAATAGAAAATTAATATTTTAGTACGAATCTTGTTTCTGCACCGCTCTACTCCATAACGCAATTTCAGGGGTATAATTTTTTTATCTGAACATTGAGTTGTTGAACAATTTCCTTGCGGACTCAAAATATTTTTCATGTGATTTTTCAAGAATTTTTCACATAGATGCATAAAACCAAAAGTGGAAAGCAGAGTATATGCAATTTTCTTCAATCAGTTATATCTATCTAGAAATGACATCCAATAATCTAAAATAGCTCTCGATTTATACAAAAAAAAAAAAAAATCTCGATTTATACAGATTTTTATAAAAAATTCCGTAAATATAACTTTCCGGGATTCTAAAGATGTTCATCCAATAGGCTCCTTTTCAATATTGTCTACTTCCATCCACTCAAAAATTGTCAAATTTGGAGATAAGTGTAGACAGTGCCGGTTTTTAAGCTCATTTCGGGCCCTGGGCTCAGAAAGTGAACAGGCCTCCTTGGTACTGGCGGATCGAAATTTATAACCAGAAAATCTGATTTAGTTCAACTTATCCGGCGCCCGCCCAAAGCACCCATTGGATAAATCGGCACTGAGTGTAGAGAGCCACTAAGGATTTTACCGCATGCCAAATGTGGCATGCGTGCCTTAGTGTGCCGATGTTAAAAGGGTCACAGGTGGGGCTTACTTTTGTGTAGGGACTCAGGACCTCGAGAAATCGTAAAACAGCCCTGCCATGAAGCTGACGTTGTTCTCGCTTTATGTTACGAATATCATTTCAAAATAAAAAAAAACTTTTTTATTCCCTCTCATATTCTATCTATCTATTTGCCAAGTTTCTTCTCTTTCTAACTACTTAGTGTTGCATTTTCAGTGTCATGTAGTGCATGTACCTCATTTAGTTATCTCAACCAAAGAGTATGCAAAAATAAGTTTGGGCAGGACAGTAAAAAGAAAAAAAAGTCTTATTTTCCCATTTTGTACTTTTTTTTCGTTCGAGTTATTTGTAATTTTCGTTACTATACTTTTATTCAAAGTATCAGTTCTGGAGGATGACATCAACATCTAATTTTCCAGCTCTAATTGTTGGTGGCTAATTTATTCAACTATGTAAGGGACAGGAGCGTCACTATTAACATAAAATGATTGATAACAAGACCACCAAAGAAACAAGTTTAATTTCCCCAGAAGCTTCGGGACAGGTGAATGTATACTTATTTTCTTTTATTTAAAGTGACATAACTAAATTATAAGTCAAATGTGTGTGTGTTCAAACGTGATGCCTTTTTTCACTATATAGTCGGGCATTGATATTATTAATAATCGGACGATAGTTCAATTTTCAAATATTTTAAATTCTCTGAGAGCATTACTCTTAAATTTGTGAATTAGTAAATGGGATGTTTCTCTCACAAATTGTAACCGATATATTAAAAACAAACTCAGTCTGGATTCATTTAAGAAATTATGATTGTAAGAGTCTAAAATATTAACATATTTGATAAAACGAGCAAATTTTACTTATTTTTTATTGTGATTTTTAAACAGGAATTTACTCACCGAATTATTACAGCTGAAAAAAATTTGTCCTCATACCACTTGAAATTTTCTAATGTGCTGGCCTGAACTGTTGGTTTGAATTAATTACAGTCGAACCTCCATGTAACAAACCTCTATTTTGCGAACTTTTTCCTGGAACCAAGAACATTTTTCTATTTTTCTTGTAAAATAACCTCCAAATAGCGAAGTGTGCGTTTTATATATAACAAACATTTTATCTAGTAATTCGGGGTTTTTTCCCTCCCTATTTTTAAAATATTTCAGGACATTTTTCAAATTATTCTCTCTTTTAGCAAATTTTACAGTGATCAATGGCTTTGAACTGGTATTACCAGGTGGTGTAAATCAGTGCTCCTGAACCTTTCTATCGCCGCGGACTGGTCAACGTTTGATAATTTTACCGCGGCCCACTGAAGGAGGGGATGTTGATTGTTTATATTTTAGATTGCTTTTGTTTAATAATTTTAGTTTAATTGTATTTAAATAGGCCTTCAGAATAAAATAAAGTTACACTAAGAAATTGATATTAAGTTATTTAACATGTGTATAAAATGATTACCATAAAACCCTACACCACAGTATATAAAATGATAATTTAAGGTATCCGACTACGTTCGAAACCGTGATTTTGCAAATGCGCATAAATAGATAATTTTCCTGATATTTAGTGTCACTTAGATTAGAATACATGTATAAAATTGTTTTAAGGACATTTTGACAGAAAAAAAATGATTTAAATACAATATTTTAACAAAAAATTAACTTAGAATAATCTTTTTTCAAAATGTTCTCCTTTTGTGAAAAATGCGTCTATTATAATAATATTTTGCCTGTATATAGCTCAGACCTCTCTACAAGGCTCAACTAGAATTTTTGAAATATATAACTTAGAAGTGGGTTTATCCATATTTTACGACAACAGAGGGGATCAATTTTAAGAAAAAAAAAAACGCCAATAATTATTTCAATTGAGGGTAACTCTGAAAATAATGCGAATTTTCCAAAAACTCTAGTTGAGCATCTGTACACAGGTCGGAGCTATATACAGGTAAAATATTATTATAATATAAGCACTTTTCACAAAAGGAGAACATTTTGAAAAAAGATTATTCTAACTTAATTTTCTGCCAAAATATTGTCTTTAAATAATTTGTTTTGTCCAAATGTCCTTAAAACAATTTTATGCATGTATTCTAATCTGAGAGTGACACTAACTACCATGAAAATTATCCATTTAGGCGTTTTTTTTATAAAATTGCGGTTCCGAACGTAGTCGGATACCTTAATATTCCTTGTGCGGACTGGCACTATTTAGTCCACGGACCAGTACCGGTCCGCGGAGTGGGGGTTGCGGATTACTGCTCTAACTCAACTAGAGCAAGGGTGTCAAACTCAGACTAACCTGAGCCAAACAAGTAAGGATTAACTCTAGTTGGGCCACAAAAAAACTCTATATTCATAGAAACGTTAGTTTATTTCGAATAATACATTGCAACATTGGTCCGTGGACCCCTGGAGGTCTCCAGGACCTTCCTAAGAGGTCCACGAAGGTCTCTCATTTAATGTTAATATTTTCGTCTTCTACACTTTAAAAGGTGACGTTGATGAACGAACGTAAACTGAAAGATGTACCATCCTAGACTAGACGATTGCATTGCTCCCAATCAAAAAATTCTACTATAATACACTCATGTCCATAAATTAAGGATAATTCAGAATCCCACAGAAATTGAACTCTAAAATAAAAATTTCATGTGTAGAATTATCTCACACATCTTGAAGAAGAATATGAAAATTACAGGAAACCACCAGATGGCGCGGATAGTACGTCACCATGACGAGAGTGTAAGAGAGGGTTATCTGAAGAATGGTGGCAAAGAAGTAAAATTGTTCACAAGCGCTTTAAAAGCCTTTAAGTGCAATAACCGCATAGTTATGGCACAAAGGAAGCATTTGGATGATTTTTTATGTGGTAGAATTATTGGATGACTGGAATGTGGACGTACCCAGCTGGAAGTATCCGAGGAACTTGGAATCGCCCAGAGTGTCATCTCCAGGCTTTGGCAACAATTCCAAGATGATGGTAATGTGAGTAGATGTTACAGCACAGGTCGCCCCCGAATCACAACGCCGAATGAGGACCGGTATATATATATTTGGCAGTTACTGCCAAAAGAAACAGACGGAGCACAGCATCAGACCTGTCTCGTCAGCTCTCTTCAGCTACCGGCACGACAGTTTCAAGGCAGACCGTGTACAGACGCTTAGGGCACATTGGTCTATATGCTCGTAGACCTGTCAGATGTGTTCCACTTACCGCAACTCACTATCGCCTGCGATTAACCTGAAGTAGAAAGCATGCATTGTGGACACCACAACAGTGGTCTTCTGTGATGTTTTCCGTCGAGTCCAGGTTTAGTTTGCAGTCTGATTCTCGTCGGACTTTAATATGGAGAGTGCCAGAACGACCGAACGCCAGAACCATTGAACGACACCGTTACGGTGGTGCAGGATGGCTCGTTTGGGGAGGAATTATTCTTGGTTCTACAACTGACCTGCATGTTCAGAGTGTAACGATGACAGGCCACATCTATCGGGATGTCATTCTGGAACAACATGTACGTTTGTTTCGGGGCGCCATGGGTGCTGAATTTCTGTTTATGGATGACAACGCCCGTCCTCACCGTGCAAACATTGTAGACGAATGCCTTCAGTCGGAGGATATCACGCGTATGGATTGGTCAGCATACTCACCGGACTTGAATCCAATAGAGCATGTGTGGGATATGCTTGGCCGACGAATTGCAGCCCGTCAACCCCCGCCCACCTGTCTACCGGAACTTCGGTGGGCATTGCTTGATGAGTGGTGTAATATTCCCCAAGATCAGATTGATAATTTGATACTCAGCATACCTAGGCATTGTAAGGCCTGTATTTCATCGTCCGGGAGACATACTCCGTATTAACCATTATACTAACCATGTTATACTGTTTTTTCTAAATAGATTCTTTTTTGAAATTTGCTCCAGGGAGTAAAAATCGCAATTTTTATTAATTATGTCAAACATATAGTATCTTTTTTGCTCTTTACCTTTTGTTTAATAAATAGACTTGTCAAATAAGTCAAATTTGTTTTGCTTCTGTCTCTTTCTTTGCCTGAGCTTCATTAGCCTTAATTTATGGACATGAGTGTATATATTTCGATCAAGAGTACTAATTAAATCAGTTTTTTAAAATTGTTTGCAACTACATAGTCATTACTACAGCGTAACATTATCAAAAAATGTATGGTAGAAAAACATGTGCAAAGATTAAGAACAGAAATCATTGCGTGACAATACAATAACGATTGCATTTAAATCACTCAGCCATATATTGGGAGTCATGGGGGAGGAGGTCCTCGATGTCAGGTTGATTCATAAAAGGAGGCCACGGCGTTCGAAATTTTAAAATTGTTGCATTGTAATAAACATAAAAGAACAAGATCAATTTAATGTTTACTTCCTGACACCTGACGTCTCTTCTCTGTTCGGGAGAAATTTTGATATTTTATTATGTGTTATTGTGGGCTGAGATATATTGGCCGGTCCTCATATATGTTACTTGAGAGCCGCGAGTTTGACACCCCTGCACCTAGAGCAGCGCCTCAACCTGCGGGTCGCATGTGGCCCACCGGGCTTTTTTAAGAGTCCCAGTCATGGCCATTGCTCCAAGAAATTCATTTATGTATGAAAATTTTGTGGGAAATCCTTCGTTAAAAAATAAAAAATATCAATTTTGCTTTTTACTGTCCATGTCGTATGGGTGTCAAATGATATTTTTTCTGATTAATGATAACTGACAACTGTGCAGTATTGATCATTTTATGAGTGGAACTAATTTTTAACTATCTTTCATATTTTGCAATCGAAAATATTTGAAGAAAATAGATTGTTTCAAGACGACTGGGAAGTTGACTATTTTATAGTGAAAAAGAAGCATGGTTCAATAATTGTTTGATTTGTCACGAAAATATTGTACATAAAAAATACTGATAAACAGGAATCACACATTCAATGGACCTTTTCCTCGAAGATATCTTTCAAGAGGTGATAAATAGGCTTTCTTGAATAATCATTACAAAGCAATAGAGTGTTTTGTCAGTGGTAATGTCACAGCGGTAACAAAGGCACCCTGGGAAATGAGTTATATTATTGGTAATCATATGTTTCATATATATCATTACCAATAATATAACTCATTTCACAGGGTGCTCATTTACTGATACAGAAAGTGTGAAAGAGTGATTCTTAAATGCTTCAAATTTAGAAAAATTTATTGACAAAAATAAAAAAAATACAATGAATAATAATCAAAAAAAGCAAAATAGGGGCTTTAATACTTCGATCAATTTCCACATTTTATATTTTTTATGTTATAGCTTGGTCTTAAGGCCTTTTTATCCCCCCCTCTGTTAATTCTCATGTTGCGGCCCGAGTGAAATAATTAACATGTGTATGCGGCCCGCGTGAAAAAGCTGACATATGAATGCGGCCCAGCAGAAAAAAAAAGTTGAGTACCCCTAACCTAGAGCAATGAAATGACCATAATTTTTCGAACAAAAAACTCAAACACAAATAACAGATTTTATCCGTAATTAAATTTAAGGACGCATGTGGTAGTGTATACTTAAAATGACTGGTTATAAAATAATGAACGTTTAAAATTATTCCAGGGCTTGAAATTAGAAAATGTCGTTAAAAAATTTATTAGTTTCAATATAAAATTATTTTTTTTAAGTTGAAAATGCGCAGTTGGACAATGCCTTTTTCTTGTCTTGTTTTCCTTACACATTTCTTTTTGATGGGTAAGATATATAAAATAAATAGGTATTCATTTTGAAAAAAAATGTGAATAATTTATTTTTTTAAATAATATACAGTTCTTATGAATTAAAAATTTGTTTTATGTAGTTATTAAAGTATATTAAGTGATGGATCTCTATTTAACGAATTTTCTATATAACGAACTTTTTTTTCGGGATTTAGCGACTTCTTTAAACAGAGGTCCGACTGTATTTGTATTCCGTTACCATAGCAAAATACCTTTTTAATATACCTGTAATATTAAAAGTAATCACATGATTGAAGTGTTGGAAGTTTTATTAATAGGGCTATATAATTAATATTTTTCAATCATCTGGCCACTGCGTCATCTTTAGTTAGATAATCCTAAACTGAATTCAAAGCACATTTTTTTAATCCCATTTAACGAGCAAATTCGTAATGTTCTCAGATATACTTCTTTTTAATGTAACGCGCTTTTCATTGGCGCAGGAATTTTCAGGGGGAGGGATCCAGGGTCGAAAGCACCATTCGCGTATCATGCTCCAATACGCCGCCCAGCATATTCTTTTGATTTTGTCGATTTTCGGGAACAAAAACAGTTAAAAATTCTTTATTGAATAAATAATTAGCATTAATTAATCGAATTCATTATTAAAAACAAATACTTAATTAAATTTTATACTACATGCATAAGAATATAATCAATCAAAAAAAAATCAAGGGCCATGGGGGTACCGGACCCAGAGACCCCACTCCCTTGCATTCGCCACTGGCGCTTTTAAAATTTAGTAACATTCCAGGAAATACATAAATTTTTCTTTCAACTTATAAAGTGAAAACACCAAGTGGCGTAACGTACACCCCTGCATTGCTGGGGGTCCAGAGTTCTAAGGGGTGGGCAAAGCTTGATTGACACAAAGTACGTATTTGGGTTTGGGGCTCCTAAACCTGACTTTGCAGGGGGTGGAGGCTAATATTCTCCAGTGAAAACCCCATTTTTGTCATTAGCACCCAAAACAAAAAATACAGTAAGGTATAAGAATTATTAAACGCAGAAAAATAAAAAAAATATTTAAAATAAATTGAATTAACAAAAATTAATTGTATAGTAAAATATACTATTACGTAAAGGCTAGTGAAGTTAGAATAAAATATTGATGTTGGAACCTTTTTCAATCAAAAGTATCCCGAGTTTGGTTTATTTTCTTTCATTTTATTCGAAGGTGCCTTAAATAAGACAATAATTATTTCTATTGGTTGTTACAATCCAAAAAAAAGTCTACAGATCTACTATTTTTGAAGCACGATATCATGTACAATGGTGTATATTAGAGGGCGGGGATTTGGAGGTCTTAACTTCCCCCGTAGGACGACATATTTTTAACTTTTAGCCTAAAGATTATGTTTTGCAGTAGATGTTTTTTAAAATATACCTCCTCCCCTACAAACGGTAAACTATATAATGTTGATCTTGCATAAAGTAAGCGAAGGGAAGATAATGTACTACAGTGATATACGTTTTTAACTCGAAAACGCTTAAGACGAAAGATTGGTTAACACGAAATAATACAACGATCCCGACAAATTACTACTATGTATTTTCATGCGTTTAACGCGAAACGAAAATCACTTGACACGAAAAGATTTCACTTCTGAGAATGAACAAAATACGGAAACCACCGTGAAATTAATCAAATCTTCATTGATAGTTTGCAGTTTGTTCAATGAAAGTCGTTTAAACTCCTCTTGCAAATGAATTGTTGATGACGATCATCTTCGACAATGGTAAAATGTTTTATCATTATTTTTTGTCGTAATATATAATCCTTTCATACTCGTTACACGTGATAAAGCAACGTATAATAATGATTGAGAGTGACGTCGATCGTATTCGTAAACAATTTCTGAGTATGTGTTGCCTTGAGATTTATGAATTGTTGTAGCACATGCACACACCAACGGAACGTGCGTACGCTCATGCATACATTTGTAAAGAATTGCTAAAAGAAGTTAAATCAGGTAAAAATATGAAATTTAAAAAAAATCAAAACGCATGGAAAGTTTTTAAATTTTTTAAAAACTATACTAATTTTTTTCTCACCAATTTTTTTATAGGATTTTAGTTCTAAGTTACATAGAGCCAGTAAAAATTTGGGGCATGTTTGTAAAAAATTTTACTGCCCACTATAGTCTTAAAATACAAATTAATATGAAGCACTATATAACACTTTCACAACAATAATATTAATTACACCAAAGCATATATATGATTTAAAAACTCACTTCTTAAACTGGATTTAGAAACTCCATTCGATTGAAAAAATTTAGTAAACACAATCTTTTATTGCCAAACTATTGGAAGAAATGTTGTGTTGCCACTAAATTTTAAAACAATAGATTGTTTGTATTATTTCCTTAAAAGAATTTTAAAACTCTGTATATCCAACAAACTCTCCTTAAACTAATTTTCGACAGATTTTGAACCATTTAAATGCCTACTTGGGGTAGATTAAATACTCACTTTCGATTTTTTTTTAATTCATAAAATTGATTATATTTTGACTTCTAGGTAACGTAAAAACAAAACAAAGTATGTATCGCAAAGCTAAAAGAGGAAAGGCTTGTTAAAGCTGCTGTTGAATGAGGAGAGAGGGGGTGCTAGCTCAGGGCTAATAGACGAAAAACACAAAAGAAATTTTAAAAGCCGTAATTTTTAATCTATTTTTTCAATCTTTGAACAAATTACGAATAATACTATTCTACATATGGAAAAAAAAGTTTTGTTAGATTATTTTTGTAAATAATGAAGTTATTAAATATTTAATTAAAATTTTGAGTATTTTTTGAAAAATCGCCAAAAAAAAAAAGATTTCGTCATTTTTTTTATGACTGATTCTAAAAGAGAAAAGCATGAACTTGTTTAGAATAAAATTTCAATTCATACCATATTGTGGCGAAAAGAATGATCTTTCCAATTCTGAAATTATTTTTTTGTTTGAGATAGATAGTATGAATTAGATGGTGTTGTTTAAAACGAGGGAAAAATTCGGAACTTCATTCATTTCTACCATACGTTCATCGCTAACCGTAACTGGTAACGCGTAACGGAAATTTCTTCCTACCGTGCCATAAGAAATTAACTTCAAAAAAAATAAGACACCTTTTGACATTACCTATTTTTTCGGGACAAAAATGATAATCTTCCCAATTCTCTGAAAACGCAATTTCTGCTATAAAACTATTCGCCTTCCCCGGCAAAATACTCATCATAGAACCCGTGCTGCCATATATCTTGGAAGAGTGGATCTCAAAGAATATTCCTGCTAAGTATCGTCAAAATATTCGTAAAAATGGTTGTTCTATGTAACTTTAAAGTGAGTGGTACTTAAAAGTACCGTCGGTAGATAAAAGGTTAAAGGAGCTTCGGAAAGATACCAACTTATGAAACAAGTTTATTGTGACTGTTTATTAAGTAGATCAAATGTTTTTGTGTGGTGCAAACATTTTTGGGTGGAAAAGATACGGTAGAATATGATAAATGTAGTGGAAAAACAATTTCATGTAGGAAACCTGAAATTATTGAGAAAGTACGAAATTTCGTGGCAAACGATCGCTCTGAGTAACTGAAATTGATGGAAAACTTTTTAAGCACCAACAAAGAAACGATTCGATCCATCCTGCAAGAAGATTTGCGCAAAACGAAAGTGCGTGCTAAATTTGTTCTTCACATTTTAACCCCTGAACAAAATGCAATAAGTGCTCATTGCAGAGATATCGTTTCAGCCGCTAAAAACGATTCAAACTTCTTGAAGTCCATTGTAACAAGTGATGTGTGTGAATCCTGGTGTTTCCAATATGACCTTGAAACAAATCTACAAAGTGCGAAATGGAAGTCTCAAAATTCACCGCAAGCCAACAAATCACAAGGAAAGTTCCATTCTAAGTCAAAACAATGCTCATTACATTACTCGATAGTAAAGGTATTATCCACAAAGAATTTGTTTCAACTGGACAAACAGTTGCAGGTCAGTACTACTTACCAGTTTACATGCGCTTGATGGCCAAAATTCGTTGCATTTGTCCAGAATATCGGACTGAAAGCAGTTGGTGTTTATTGTACGCCAATGACTTATTGTTCGTCGATTTTTCAAAAAAAAAATGTCTGTATGTTGAACCATCCACCGTATTCACTTGATTTAGCACCCTGTTTCCACTCCTTATTCACAAAAATTAAAATAAAATTAAATTGGGTGTTATTTGAAAGATATTTTGACCATACAAGAAGCTTCGACGCATGCTTTTGTGACCATTCCGCAAAGTGATTTACAACAAGCGTTCGATTCATTAATAAAAAAATCGCTATAATTAGTACATTGAAACCGGGGGTGTCTATATTGAATAAAAAAACAAAAATAGAATTAATTTCTTGTTTCCATTTCTTTTTACAGACCCAGTCTCATAAAACTTATTTGACGCACTGTGTATTTTAAAAGTAAGGTATACCTGTAATATGATTTCTTACATAAAGTAAGCTAGAAAACTTTTTTATACCCAATGATATTTTAAAATGCATCAGAAATTACTTTATTGCGAGCATTTACGTATACGAAGAAAACGCACTGAAATTTTGATTTGGAAAATTTTAAAACTGAGCTTATCATAGCACATAAACTTATTTTAAAAATTTCGCAACGGAATTCTTCATTGCTTTATAAATATTCATGGGAAAGCAAGGCACAGTCTCTGCTATTTTTCTTGTTCGTTCCTTCTTTTTGGAGAAAAAAGCAAAATCTACATTACATCCAATGCGTCATCTACGGAGATACAAGTTCCGTTTTGAAAACCACAGCAGACCCATTATGATTGCGCGATGGCGCAATTAGGAAAAATTCCTTTGACTTTTCTTTCGTTTCATTTCATTTTATTTAATTTTCTGCCATTCCATTCGTCTTCTTTTTAATGCTCACTTCCTTTTAATATTTGATTGATTGGCAAATCCAATTCGACTTCTCGTTTCCTTCTGTAGTCTAATAAACAAGTCTCTTTTATTTGAATAGTCTGTGAAGTCTTTTCAGAATTGGCATAAAGCTTCTTTAATAAAAATATACCTGTTTATCTTTGTATTTCTAGAAAGATTTTGATTCAAATCGCATTGAACTAAGTATAAGAAGTCTTTTGAATTGAAGTTCAAATAAATATTTTGATATCAATGTCTGAGAAGTTGGAGAAGAGTTTCAGTTCTGTCATTCATTTAAATCAACTAAAAGTAGTATATCTTTTTAATACTTTGATGTATTTAAATGTAAGTGAATATAGAATTATATAAAACATGGAATGATCATGATTACTGTATGAACTGTTAGATCTTGAAGTATCATTCGAAGTGAATGAAACCAGGTTCTTTTTAAAGACGTGGTAAAAAATTACATTTTTCGAGAAATGAATTAAGGAAAAAAAAGTAAGTATATATATATATATATATATATATATATATATATATATATATATATATATATATATATATATAGTGAAAATATCAATTTGAACATAATTCTTGGAGAGTATCGGAAAATCACAGGATTTCCCAAACATTCGCTAAAATTTCAATGTAGGGAATTATCATCGTAGTTGATAAATAGATGTGGATAAGTTAATCGTATTTACATATTAGCCATTTTCTTTGAGGATGGTGTAAGTCCATTTTTGACAAAAAGTTAGTTTCTGATAACATTGAATGCAGACTGATATGATCTTTTTATCAATGTGAACAGTTCCTCAAATATCTTTCAACAATTTCATCATTTTGTCAATATAAATTTATGTAGTTTATAAAATTACAAATATAATTACTATGAGCGAGGTAAATATCTATATAAAATAAAATGGACTTACACCACTTTCAAAGAAAACGGCTCATGTATCCATTACGAAAAGCAGTACCTTCCTCCAAAGCTTGTAAAGTTAAAATAATCTTCTTCCAATGTTAAGTTAAAATATTTTTATGATATATCTCAATTTTGAATTAACTTCTTCAAATTTGAATATTTTGTTTCATGCTAATCTTAATTTTTTGTTAAAATTTCTATTCCGAATATTTTTACCGAATTAATTTTTTAAAAAAATTAATAATTGGTTTTTTGAAGTTAGCTGTGCTCAGGCGATAAATCGCCAAATGTTGTAACCAGTTCTGGAAGAAACATTGCCAATTTGCTTTTGTCTGTGTGTATTTTGTGTATCGTCAGCTAAAGTGTTTTCTTGGAGAGATTTGCGCCATACTCACCGAAAAGTTCCGATTAGAGTAGTAGAAGAGTTTCTGATTTTGTAATATTTCTATAATGTGAATAACATTTCTTAAAATTTTTTACTAGTGTGTTGTGTGATGAAGCCAGTGGCGTAAGGTACACCACCGCATTGCGGGGGGGAGGGGGCAAAAACTGATTGAAGCTAAGTAAATAAGATCCAGCTTGGGGCCCGAAACCTGACTTTGCAGGGGGTCCTAATATTCTCCGTTAGCCACTGGATAAAGCTGAAAGGATTCTTGAATAGCTTAATGTTGAATATGTTTAAGAAAGAATTTATTCTTGTTTGAAGAAAGAAAAAAAAAGGAAATAAACTATATCTTAAAGAAAAAGCGATATAATTACAAAAATAATAACAGTTTGGAAAGAAACGAAAGAAAAACGAAGCATTGGTTCAAATGCAAAATGTAGATAAGAATTCATCTTTACTACATCATCAGCATATAAAAATGAATTTCTCTAATCCTATTAAGGTGTATAATAGTTAATAAAACAATTGTCCAAATATAAGAACGATATTTAAATTCATGAGATAATACAAAAAACAATAATCGAAGTATGTAAAGCATTGCCAAAAACAAATTAAAAATTCTTAAATATTTATTTCTTTTCCGTCTTATTTTCTCCGAGCAATTTTTTGCTACCTGAAATTATTATTACTGGGATAAACGCTTCTCTTGTTTCTTTCTGTAGCGCCGAGTTCTAAATAACAAAAATCCATAACAAACAAAATCATTTAATTTATAAGATTTTATGTTTTTAGCTCTTCCCAAATATTTTGTTACAGCAAAAAAATCGTATTTAAATACAGCGCTTACATCTGCAATATTAAAGTGGAGGAATTCTGGTTTAACATAATCATAAAAATATATATTCATCCAGCATTCGAATTCTACCAATCCTGTTCTCTAATCGGATTTATTCTCTACTTAAATCTTCATTTTTTTTTTTCTAAAAAAGTAATACGCGTGACAACATAATCCAAACGCACTACAAGGAGGAAAATGACATTTTAAAAAAAGAATGTGAAAGCAATATTATAAATGTACTGATAACGGATGTTTATGTAACACCGTTACGGACCACCGAAGGATATATTTCTACAAAAAAATGTAAGGATGAATAATTAACCATTCATTAACAATTCCGTTCAGCTCCTCCCCTCCAAACCAACCCTAAGGCGTACATCCGCTTTACCATCGGATAGTAGTCCGTTGCCATGACAACCGGTAAGTTAGAATAAGGTCTGACGGGAGTTATGATTATCAGCTTCGAAAGATTTAGCGCGCTTTTTTGCCCATATCGTTCTATCTGGCTTTGAATCGAGTTGTTCTTTTTATCAGTGGCAGCCATCTTGAACAATTTTCTTCGCCGAGGGCAGACAAAAAGCGTTTAGCTTCTCTAATGCCTTCACCTAAAAAGATAGAACAGAAAGAAGAACTGAAAGATTTTATATTTTACAGCTATGATTTTTTCTTTTCAGGTTTCCCGGTAAAAAAAAATTCTCAAGCACAATGGAAGTAAATCAAAGGTAAAATGCATTAGTTGCGATTGCATCGTAAAAGCTGCGAATAAGTCGTATTTTATTCCTCGTTTGCATATAATACACCCTTTTTGTTTCATGTTTCTTTATCACATATATAAAAGACTAGCTGGTATACCCGTTCTTCGCACGGGTGAACTAAAAAATTAAACAACACAAAGTGAAGAAAAAAGAAGTTTTGAATGAGTTAATTTTATGTGAATTGCAAATTAAACAAAAAAGTTTTTGCATATCTCAGCTAAACGAAAAAACCATGTTTGCTAAATTTTAAGTATGTAGATCTAATAAAAGGTTTTTTTTATTTATAATTCCTCGTAACACTCTTGAGGGTCGATTTTCCAAAATACCTCCCCTGATTTCTGCTCAGCAAAAGTAACACATTGTTAAAAGTTTTGCGTAATGAACGCTTAAAGTAGTGTAAATAATTTATATCTGAAAGTGTAATACATTAATATTACTTTCTGTTTTATTTATTTTATGTTAAAATTGTAATATTCGCAAGCAACACCGTTTCTTAAATTATAATGGCGATTCAAAGAAAAACATAGCGAAATGTTAACGATAGAGTCAAGTTGGCAAATGCCTAGCTACTTTCGTAGCTCGAGCTTTATTAGAGCTTTGTCTAAGAGCTAAGACCCGCCGTGTAGGGGAGCGATGCACGTTAATACTTTATCCAACCGCATTATGATTTACTGCAGTTTTTTTCATACAATATTTTTTTGGATCACTACATGTACAAATTAAGGAATATACATAAACAAAATACTCCACTTTGGAAAATTTAATCCGTTAAGAGCTAATAAATTAATGAAAGATATTCCACTGTTAAAATTAATTATATACACCGTTCACTTAAATTAAGTAGTCAAATCATTTTCCAGGGTCTTCACTAACATACAAAAACATAAGACACTTAAATTTCGACATAAACTATTTTTTCGGGACGTCCACATCACTTGACCATGGTTCAAAATTACGTGATACGTTACCAAAAGCCAACGTGTAGCTGAACAGTGCGATGTTAATATTCACACGCTCTAAAAAATACAGTACTGTAGTTATAATCATTTTTATACTTAAAAACGCAATATCTGCCTATCCAATTAAAATTATATCGTTATAATTAACTACTAACCACAAACAAATTTGGAAAATTTGTCCAAATGATGCAGTGTAAAAAAGAAAGTTTATTTACTTTAAGTACCAGAACCGATAAAAGCATTTATTTTGAAAAAAGATCAATTTCTTACTACCAAATGTGCATAATAAAATTATAAAAAAAACATTAAAATAAAGAGAGATTTGTAACAACCTCTCCCTGCAAAACTTAGTTTTATTCTGAAATAAAAAAAAATAGGCATTATTCTGATCACAGGAATTAATTAGAAGCGATCCCCTTGCGTAGCCAAAACAAAAAGAGTTTTTCACAAACAAAATATAGATATATGATGTGGTGGGCTTTTTTGCAGCGCAAGCCAGATTTGCTTGCAGATGCCAGAATTTTTTCATACTTACTTGACAAATATCGTTATATTTCGGACACTTTTTACAAATTTTTATAAATTATAGCCTATGCTATAAGTTATAGCCTATGTGTTATTCTGATGTATAAGCTATATTACTTACTGTAAAGTTTCATTAAAATCCATTCAGTTGTTTTTGCGTGAAAGACCCACAAACATCCTCACAAACTTTCACATTTATAATATATATTAGATGTAGGGTTCTGCATTAGTTTTCGTCAAGGTTGGTGAAAATAAAGAAACAGTTTTAAAACACATAATAAGTTTCGTACTTAAAAAATTTAAGATCTGTATCACACACAGTTCATATCGTCAAAACCTTTATGGAATTTAATGGACGATGACAATTTAAAATACAACTCCATAAAAAATAAGATGCACTTTTTGTTCTCTGAAAATTTTGTTATTTAATATTTATTGCTAATTATTTTGATTTCAATGACTTTTTCTGTTAAATGGGTGTGTTTTGTTTTGATGGACAGGAATCAGATTATTGAAAGTAAATCTCTATTCACTTATTTTCATTTGATTAAACTCCTTAGTATTTATAATTGGTTTATATATACAGGGTGATAGTAATTAAAAGTTTCACTTTCAAAATGCTGTAAAAAGAAGAACCATGGCGCAGAATGACTTCCAAATTTGACTGAATATACTTGAAGAAGGAAAAAAGGTATGGCAAAAGAAAAAATATTTACTGGCGTTTTCATGTTGTTTCATATCCCGCTTGATCAATAGAAACATATAGACCAAGTCCATGACCCCTGTACGTTTTTAAACTTTGTAGAACTGTAACAAGATTTGAGAGAAGCCGGTTCCTATGGCAACCAATACAAGCCAAGATGTGGGCAGGAGCGGCTTGGGTCATATTGCAATTCGGACAAGAAGGTTAAACTTTAAGACCCGCCACATGCCGTTGAGCTCGAGTATGTCCACTGCCAAACCCAGCAAGAGTAGTTTCATCTCGCCTACTGCTTGTACCAAACAAAGCAGCACCAGGACTGTTTCCTTCATACCACTCATGTACCGGGGGCCTGCCTCCAAGAGGAACTGATACCTTGTTTGACTCGTGTAGCAATTTCTGAAAAAGTAAGGCATCCACCTTGCGTGGAATCTTTATGGCTGCCCTCCCGGGCCAAACAATCTGCAATCGCATTCCCTTAGACATTCACGTGCGACGGTACCCACTAAAAAAAGATCTTAACATTCTTTTCATTGTTGCTTTTTATGCGGTTTTGGGTCTAAGGACAGTTAAAAACCGATTTTTCCCGCAAAATGTGGTACGATCTTGCCGTGAGAGGATGGATTTTTCACTAACAGTGTAACAATGGTAAAAGACTTGGAAGTCTCTTTTATTCCGTCAAAAAAAAAAAAGTCATGCACATTGAACAATGCAGTTGGTTTAATGTGCAACTCATGTCAAAGCCGTCGTAATTCGATTCAAATGTCACTTGTAGCCGAATCCACTTTCGTAATGCCGCATACAATTCGATCTATTGATACACTGAGGAACTTTTTTCTGATGCCTCCCCCCTTTTCAAGTATATTCTGTTCAAATTTGAAGTCATTCTCTAACCTGTTATTCTTTTTTTACAGCATTTTGAGAGTGTGGAACTTTAATTATAGTCACACAAGTATATGACAAAGTTACTTTTGTTAGCATCAGCAATAAGTTATTTATTTGGATTCAGGGCACTTGCTTAAGCATTTTTTTCTTTATTTCTAATGAGCTGCTGATTGGTGTTTTACCATTGCAAATCTAGTGCATTCCCCGGAAACTGGTATATCTTTTTTTTTACTGCGGCACCATATAGGCGGATACCAATCGCCACAAGTAATTTTGACGCCCAGTTTCCTCCCCAGAGGGAGGCATCTGAGCTCTTGACGAAGCGAACGTGTACTAGGATTTAATTTTGCGAGAGCATCCAAGCCTGAATAGACACTTTAGGGATATTTTACATGCAATATAATCATACGACATGGCCGCTGTTGATTTTCAGCATCATGAAAATCCACCGACTTGGGCCGGGGTCGAACCCCTTGGCTGCAGAAAGCCAGCGACAAACCAACCACGCCACCCAGTCGGCTACTTAAGCATATACTTTAAATTAATATTAGTAGTAGTCGAAATTGATATTTCCATGAGAGAGTACACTGATGGAATAGAACACAAAAATAAATAAAAATTAAACTAATTATGAAACTTTCAGAAATAAGCAAAAATAAAAGCAGTTTTCCTTGTTAATTTTTTACAACTGTATTATCCTTTTAACAGTAGAATAGTATATATTATATTTTACTGATTTAGGAACTACATCAATTGCTCTGAAATTCATATTAAATAATTCTAATACGATCACTTATTTATTTGGTTGCAATTTTTCTTTTTATCATCTATGTATACAGAAACTAATATTAAGAATCATATAACTATCCAACTGAGAGAGAGAAATATTATAAATCCAAAGTTACCCAGAAGTTGAAACTCCGTTATCGAATGTATTCGTTATTATTTCCAGCAAAATTCTTAAGATTATTATAAAGTGCGGAGAATAAATGTAAACGAAAAATAAATAGATTTCATTATTTATTCTTTCTAAAAGTATTTACTGAATAAGGTCTTTAAAAGGAAGAATATGAATTACCTGTTTAAAAAATATTTTTTTTAAATGAATTCTTAAAAAATTATTTTAGTAAAAATAAATTGTTTTTGAAAAACTTTTTAAAAAAGCTTTCTTTGCTTCGATAGAGATATAATAGAATTTCCATTTTTCTTTTAATCTTCAATTTTTATGAAAATAAGTGATTTAATTGCAAGATGTTTACTTATAAACATTCTTTAAAAGCTAAGGCTTTACAATTTATATTACGACAGTATATATTTTTCTAATGGGTATTTATCGCGCGTTCCAAACATTTGTTCTAATAACACTAAGGCTAATATGAAAAGATACATTTCAATTAATATCCTAGCAAATCAACTAAGGCTAATATGAGAAGAGACATTTCAATTAATTTCCTAGCAAATCAACTAAGGCTAATATGAGAAGAGACATTTCAATTAATTTCCTAGCAAATCATAGGAAAATAAATATGTTATTATCTATGTATTTTACCTTTTTTTTTATAAACTATTAAATTTTAATAGCGAAATCTTTTTTTTTCGAAGACATTCGCTTAAATCGTTCGACAAATATTAATGTAATACTGTTTGATTTCTTAATAAAGTTCAGCAATGCCAATCCTAAAATATTTATGAAAATTAACATTAAATGGGAAATCGCATGCATTTACAAGCATTTGCAATAAATTGTGTAATTTAGTTTAATTTAAAATATATAATAAAAAAGTTCTATTCTAAACCATGAGATTAATTTGTCCTCATATTTAAAGAAAATGATATTGAAAGTATCGATAAGAAAATAATTGTGATAATAAAAATAACGTTTTAATAATAAGGAATGAAATTCTTAATTTTTTTACCATTAGACAAACATAAGGTACATTAAAAAATACTATCATTACTAATATTTAATTGACATTAAATGCTTATTTCCCCCCTTTTTTGTTCATTAATCGAACAATCAGCACAGAATTTTAGAAAATTAGTAAGAAAATATAACAATAAAAATACATATTTCTAGCTTTTCCTTTTTTTAAAATATTATTTGAAAAATTTCAGCACAATTCCGGAGATCAAGTCTCATTTGAACATCCATCTAGAGAAGCACATACTGGAAGTTACGGTTTGCAGTTACATATGAAGAATTTTCTGCTTTAGACTATAGTCTCCAGATGGAACGAAATTCGAGATAGTGACATATTTGCATAAATGTTTATATTTCAGCCGCGCCTTCTATTGTCTCGGATACACTGGCATCTTATTTATCATTCCTTTACGGAATTTTTCTAAGTTTGTGAGCTTTTCTAATCTTTATATCACTTTTACCTGACGGAAAATAGCTAGGCTCGAATTTGCTAACTGGTTGTTTAGATTCAAGGAATTTTTTTGTATCATATAACAGTCACAATGTTATATGAATAAAATGAAATTCAGTTGTGCATGCGTTTTTCGATGAAACTCAACAATGAGAACTATTATTTTAAATGGAAATATAAGACATCGGCTTAAATATCACGGTGCCATTATTGAAACTTTTTTGTGATTTTTATGTTGTTTTAATTGTTTTTGTTTATCAGGCATTGACGAAAGAAGAAATACAAAATCATATTTCACACAAAAAATAAATTTTCTCTCTTGACTTTTTAATTCCTTTTTTGTCTTTTTAACATGCTTTTATTATCTTCACCTGTATGTAAGGGAATCTTTGAACTCGAATTTTATCCACTTTAAAAGGTCAGATTAATTTGAAATTTTGCACACTATTGAAGGACCGATGACAATACAATAATTTCATAATTTTATTCCATTACCCTGATCAGGAATATCAGGATTAACGATTTCCCTTTTCCAGATTTGCCAACTAATTCTAGATCCCATTTCCAGATTTGGTGACTAAACCCTACAGTGAAAACGCTCGTGGTTAATACAAATAGTGACCTTTTTAGTGAAAAATATTATTGACTTAACACCTTCTTTCGCTTTAAATATTTCAAAAACTCTTCAAGATTTCCTTCGGTTGGCTGTTCCAGCATTTTGCAAACCTGGCCGTATTGACCCACTGATAGGATAAAAATGGATATTCAAGATTCTAAGAAATATCGGAACTAAGATTAACTCATCAATGAATGAAAACACTAAAAAAACACGCTTTTATTGTAGATCTAATTAAAAAATGAAAAATAAATTATAGTTTAAAAAACTAAAAAACACGCTTTTGTAGTGTGTGTGTGGGAATCGAACTAAAAAATAACTCTTAATATAAGAATAAAATGATTAACGGCAAAATTAATGTCATTGTAATAAAAGCGTGGGGGATGGGGTTTGTACTACATTTTTACACTAACTCAGCATTTCGGAATAGAACTAGTAAACAATTATAACAATTGATATCGAGCACCCAACGTTTTTACCACTAAGATATTAATTTTCTCGTTAATCTATTTATTCTTATATTAATGATTATTTTTTACTTTTTAGTTCGATTAACTATAAAAGCGTGTTTCTTAGCTTTTTTAAACTATAATTTATTAAAAGGAAGTACTACCGATTTTTTTAATTAAAGAAGTAGGAATATAACAAAAAATTATCACAGAAAACATTTTCTCTCTTCTATTTTGAAGATGTATTTTTATAAATAGCGTTTTTTAGTTCTAATGCACTCTCACACAAACATACTATGTTTAATAAAGTACTGCAATGTTTTCTTTGAAAGATTAAAACAAATTATATTTTATTACTTTTAATAAAAAGAAAATACTGTTTGAAAACTTGTATCTTTTTAAAACACATGCACACATCAAAAATATAAAGTTCAAAAATCAGTTCTGAATGAATAAAATACTGGACATTATCTCATATGATTTCTGGTTTTTAGTAAACACATTTTTAATAATTTGCAATGCACATATCAGGAAATCCATGTTTCAAAAGTGTAATTTTTTTTTACCTTATATTTTGGTATTTTCTCAATATTAGATTATTTCATAATTTGTAGATGAAAACTATTTTTTCCTTTCAAAATATTTAAATTTCAATTTGAATCTCATAACCACACATTATTTTTAAGGTTTCTTTTCTATGAAAGCTAATATATTATTTTCATTGCCTCTTACTTATATTTACATTTTGAAGCATGCGTTACAGCCTATTTTGAAAATACTTCGTAAAAGAAAAAAATTGTAATCATTATTACTGAATTGAAAAAAAATATTTTTAAAACTACAGGAGAATTTTTTAGATATTATACTATTATTATCTCTTACAGATTCAGTGAATAATGTGAAAAGTAAGATTTTAAAAATGGAAAAAAACGTAAAAATTAATAATTTAAGGATTAATAGTTTATTTTTTAGAACTGAACGGATGTAAGTAAAAAATTGTCTCTTGAAAATGTTAAGCCGAAAACATTGAAAATCCAGCTATCTTTCGTAATTAGCAGATTATATTTCACCGTAAGATTTAGAATAATCTCTTTATTTATAAAACTGCATAAGTACATGAAAATCCCTGAAGGATAACACTTAATCACTATCCACATATATCATTTGGTGAGAAAAGAAGGAAACAATAAAAAAAGTTGAAGCAAATAACCTAAATACAAAACATCATTTTCATAAATTCAGAATTTTTCTTTTATGTATAAAATTGTAATACTCTTATGTTTTGAAGTCATTTATTCGAGGTATTACTCCAAGCTTTAGAGAAAAAAAAGTATATTTCTAGAATTACAACCTTTTAAGCTCACAAGGAATGTCATTTCTTTTAAATGAACAGTATTTTGATATATGTAGAAGTCTAATTTTTTTTTACCCTCATCTTTTTTTTTATTTTTAAAGCTCTCATTTTCATACCCGGCGTACAACGCGCGCCCGTAAATTTCGATCTTATCTTTTGTGCTCAACGTGCGCGCCGGATTTTACGTACATAAAAGTATTTTTAAATCTTTAAAAATATATTTTATTTGTGAAATATTTAAAAAATATTTCCAGATATATAGAATTTATTCGTACGACAACACCTTTTCTTGGCTTTACCAATTTATTTTACAAGTAGTTTTGGTAATAAACTCTTGAAATACTATAAATACAATAATACTCAGAGAAATCCCATCGGAACTCATATATAATAATAATTTTTTCAAATCGTCTTTCCCGCTCTCCTCTTCTCTCGTTTGCCAGTTGAAGTTGAGTGGAAGTGAGCTGCATGACAATGCCCATAAACCTTTTAATAAGAAAGAAATAGGTACTAGTAATACATAAAAAAGGTAGGGAAATACCAAACAAATTATGAACAATGATTAGTATTATGTATAATAAAATTACTTGATACTTTTTTTCCCCATGAAACAGGAGAACTCAAGGTTATTAAGAGATGTATGCAAACTTTATATTTAATGTCACCTCTGACATGACTTACGACCTGTTGGAGACCTGTTAGTTGACCTGTTTTTGAAGCGATATCATTTTGAATGCATTACACTTTCTGATGAATTAGTCTTTGAAAGAAAAAGAGAATAATTTTAAATGAGACGCTGTCTAGTTGATAAATATGTATGAAAAATAGAAGGAGTAGAAATAAGTACCTTTCGTTCCTTTTTTCGGAGCCCGTGGTCTATTTATATCTTATATAAGCATAGGTAAAATTTTTATAATATATTTTTCATTTAAATTCCAGAAATTTCAAAAAGATATTTAAGGTATCTTCGGAACCGTGATTTTCAAAAGCGCATAAATGAATAATTTTCATGATATTTAGTGTCAATCAGATTAGAATACATGCACAAAACTGTTTTAAGGACATTTTGACAAAAAAAATTTATTTAAATACAATATTTTGGCAAAAAATTAACTCAGAATAATTATTTTTCTAAATGTTCTCCTTTTGTGAAAAATGCTTCCATTAGAATAATACTTAGCCTGTATATAGCACAGACCTCTGTACAGAGGCTCAACTAGAATTTTTGAAATATATAGCTTAGAAGTGGGTTAATCCATGTGTTTTACGACAACAGAGGTAAGAAATTTTAAGAAAAAAACGCCGGTAATTATTTTAATGGGTTGTAACTCTGCAAATAATGTGAATTTTTCAAAAATCATAATTGGGCCTCTGTACAGAGATCTGAGCTATATACAGGCAAAATAGAAGAAGAGAATAATAGAAGCATTTTTCACAAAAGGAGAACATTTGGAAAAAAGATTATTCTAAGTTAATTTTTTACCAAAATATTATATTTAAATAATTTTTTTTGTCAAAATGTCCTTAAAACAATTTTATGCATGTATTCTAATCTGATTGACACTAAATATCATGAAAATTATCCATTTATGCGCTTTTTTAAAATCACGGTTCCGAACGTAGTCGGATACCTTAAGGCTAAATATTGAAGCATTTTCAGGCTGAAAAATGTGTTCATTTTTATGAAAATGTGTAACATACATTTGTTTCATACATCTGTTATAATACAGCGTTTTTAAAATTTCAGGATATTCCACAAACACTTATTATAATTATAACAATCTATACATCTGTTTATAATATAGTGATTTTAAAATTTCAAAATACTCTCTAAGTACTTATTTTTTCAATTTAACATGCAAGGGGATAGCTCATTTAGCATTACGATATAGGAGAAAAAGTGCAAACACATTTTATACCAGAAAAAATTTATCAACTCGGATAAAAATGATAAGCATGATAAATATTCTGCTCTCTATAACAATGGTCCTAAACCTCGGACAACGGACCTGTTCCAGTTTATGGATCAAATAGTGCCCCGGGTCACACAAGGAACATTAAATTATTTCCGTTTTATTTACTGTGGTGTATTTTTCCCTCGGGTTTGTGCGACTTTTTATAGAAAACACATTATATTTTCCATATGTTAAATCAGGGATGTCCAACACGCGGCCGGCATGTGGCCCACCAGTACGTAAGTTGCGGCCCACCGACTCTTTTTTAAAAAATTTTTAAACATCAGGTTTTTAAAGTTTTTTTTATTTTGAAATTTATTTGAGGAGAAATTTATATATATATATATATATATATATATATATATATATATATATATATCTACAATGTATTTGCTTGTTACCTGCTCTTGTATTAAAATAAATTCTTTTTGATAATATAAATGTGGCATGCAGCCAAAAGCAAAACACAAGTCTTCGCGCGCAGGCGCAGCTAAAACACGAACTGAAACTTGCGAAATAGTGGAAGAGAAACAAAAACTCTTAAACATTAGAAAAAAGAAGAACGCGAGAGGTGCGCGAGCAGGCGTTACCTTCTGAATATCATCGTCAAACTTATCTGTAAAAACTTATCTACCTTTTTAATTAATTTTTGTTTAATGTTAAAATAAAATAGAAGATAGACCAACGTCTTGGACCCCTTGTTGTCTCCCACAAATTATGGGGGCTCGGCCGGGATAGATAAAATTTCGATTTTGAACCAAAGTCTGGACAATGAACAACAGCGTCCGTGAAGGAGACGCGCCGCCATTTTTCGGAAACTTCGTTCAACCTGTGTAGAGGTTGAATTTTTCAACTTCATTCCGCCTGTGTAGAGGTCGGAACAAATAACAAAATAACCTGTGTAGAGGTGTATTTTTCAACGAACCATCGACAAATATTCCGCCTGTGTAGAGGTCGGAACAAATAACAAAATAACCTGTGTAGAGGTGTATTTTTCAACGAACCATCGACAAATATTCCGCCTGTGTAGAGGTTGGAAAACCCATCGACGAAAATTCCGCCTGTGTAGAGGTTGGAACCACTCACAAACACCTGCGAAGAGGTGACAAATCGAACAATTTCAAGAACTATTTTTCATCTAACGATATAACCTGCGAAGAGGTGAAATCAGTGGAATCGAAATTTTTTCTTCATTGGATACATCGTACGTGCGAGCAACAAGGGAGCCAGAGAAAAAAAAAGGTAGGATCTTTCTAAATTTTTCTAAAATGTATAAAAACGCTCTTAAAGAGGATCTCATAAGAGTTGTTGAGGAGCTAGACGGTTCTGTAGAGAGTACTGACACTATAGTTAAACTAAAGACTAAAATTGAGAACAGTAGTACATTTGAAAGTGATCCAGATTTCGTTAAAACTTTAATTCAAAACTGTATAGATGAGAGAGTATCGCAAAACGAAAGAGAGGTAACTTCAGAACAAAAAATTGAGCTCGCGAAACTTCAGTTAGCAAAATTAGAAAAAGAAATCGAACTCCAATTGGCTAAAAATAAAGCATTAAGTTTAAATCCTGCAGCTAAAGTCGAAGAAAAACAGTTCGAAACTAACATAGAAAATATGATAAAAGTATAAAAACTTTATCTCTTCCTGTTCCCACCAGATCTGAAAATTTTAATCTGTTCTTCCAATCATTAGAACGCGCATTTTTAACCAAGAAAATAAATGACGAATATAAATCTGAAATTTTAATAAATCTTCTGGGCGAAAGAGCTCATAACGTCTTACTGTATATTAAAGAAGAGGAATTAAATGACTATGAAAAACTAAAATCTATAGTACTCAGAGAATTCCAATTAACCCTCGCGAGTGTTTAAACTCATTTAAAAATGCTGTAAAATCATCAGGCGAGACATACATCCAATTTGCTGCAAGATTGACGGCAAACTTCCAATATTATTGTTCGTTAAGAAAAGTTAATTCCTTTGAATCTCTATGTGATCTTATAATTTCTGATAAATTATTTGAAACTTTAAATAAGGAAACTGCAACTCATATTGGCATTCGAGAAGCAGAAGATTGGTTTAGGCCTATTGATTTAGCTAAAGAGTGTGATATTTATATTTCATCTAGAAGCGGATCACATAAAGAAATTCCTATTACTTATGGATATACCCAAGACCCCTTTAAAAATAGACCACGAAACTTTAAACCAAAGGTTAAAGAGAACTATCCCCAATATCTTGAAAGAGAAAATAAAAATTGCTTTATATGCGGTGATTCATCTCATTGCGCAAGAGACTGTGAGAAGCGTTTTAAACCTAAAGAATCTAATGATCACATCCATAATAAAATAAACGTGAATACTTTGAAAATCGAGAGCGAAAAACAAAATAGCGATGAATGCGCAAATCTTCAATACGTAAACATTTTTGTGGAAAATCAGCCCGTAACAGCATTGATTGATTCAGGTTGCCAGATCCCAGTTTTAAATTCCTCACTAATTAGAGTGCAAACACCTTCCGAAGAAATCATAACATTAAGCTCATGTTTTGGCGAAAAGCGAATGGTAGAAGTTAAACCCATAAATATTTCTCTTAATCAACACTCTACTAGCTTAAGTGTGAGAACGGCAATATCACCGACCTTGACCGAAGAATTTATTATACATCCCAGTGTATATTCTGAAATAGAGAAACTAGGCCACTCAAAGAGCGATGTTTTATTGAGTGAAAGTGGATCCTCTTTGAGTGCAGATTGTGGTGTTTCTTTTCCAAATGTTTCTGTTTCAAATGTGATAGAAAACTCTAGTTATGATTTATCACATGTTAAAAACTTTAATACTAGAAATGATTCGAGTTCTCTAATTAAGGATTATAAATGTAATAAAATTAAGAGTACTAAGTTAAAATTGAGTATTGTAAGAGAAAAATGTTCTGATATAGTATTGTGTAAGAAAGCCAAAGGTGCCATGAAAACGAGTTCCGTGGAATTTATCTCCCGCTCACCTAACCCTTTACCTATGAAGAGTAAACATCATCGGTTTGTGTTGCTCCGACGGATCTTTGAGCCTTGGCAGTGGAAGCGAAGGAAAAAGGGAAATCGTTTTGAACAGACGTCCAGAACTCTACAGAGGAAAATATCGATGCGTTCAACCAAAGATCAACTTGTTGAAAAAGACGTTCTTATGCCGGTGAAACACAATGTTTTCCTGTGGAACCTTCCGGATGTCGAAGAGGTGCCTTCACATGATGGAGAAACTGTCTAGTTCAACAAAATTTTGATATGTTTAATCTCTGTATATTTGTCGTATAGTCCTTGTCTGTTCCGTTTTTTTTTTTGTATGTTTCAGATTCTCCTCTGGTCTCCATGGAAGTACCGCTGCGGACAGCGTACGGTCAGAATGGCCGTTGTGGCATGCAGCCAAAAGCAAAACACAAGTCTTCGCGCGCAGGCGCAGCTAAAACACGAACTGAAACTTGCGAAATAGTGGAAGAGAAACAAAAACTCTTAAACATTAGAAAAAAGAAGAACGCGAGAGGTGCGCGAGCAGGCGTTACCTTCTGAATATCATCGTCAAACTTATCTGTAAAAACTTATCTACCTTTTTAATTAATTTTTGTTTAATGTTAAAATAAAATAGAAGATAGACCAACGTCTTGGACCCCTTGTTGTCTCCCACATAAATGTCTTTTAGATTATAATAGATTTATATTTTATCAAACAATTACATTTGATTTTACTATAATAAATTACTTTTTTAATAAATTCCGAATTGCATTATGCATATCCTTTACTATGGATGGTACATGATTCTCTCTGTGTGCTACTTTCATTTCTCATCCTCTTTTTCTGTTTGGAGTGCCCAAAAAAAGCAAAAGGTAGTCTGAGATGTTTTTAAAGTTTTAAAAAATATATTCAGGACGGTTAAGATAAAGGGCAATGTATACTTAATCGTTTGCGAATGACAGCACAATCAAATTTCAACAATGAGTAACGAAAGATTAATTCAAAAGGAACACCTTAATTTTCAGAAAAATGGCAACTGTAATATTTTAAACATTATTTGATCATTGCATTATTATTTTATCATGTCTGTACACATGAAAAATAATGAAAGCAATAATAATAATTCCTTCTGTTTTAAATTTTCACTCCAATAAATGTTTTTTTTTGTTTCCTAATCTGATATAAAGGTACATAATTTTATGTGCGACCCGCGAGATTATAATGTTTTTCCGAAGTGGCCCGCAAGGTCATTTGGGTTGGACACCCCTGTGCTAAGGTATCCGACGACCCTAAAATCGTAAATTTTTTCAAAAATTGACAATTTTTTTTATGATTTTATTTTATAGACCGTCTTATGAGCTTTGTAAAAATACAGTTTTTATTTTCCGTTCACTGGAACAAAAACTACAAGTGTTTTAGTAAAGCAGATGCCGTAACTTTAAACGAGATGTCAAACTTTAAAATACATTTTACTCGAAATGTTTTTTTTCAAAAAACTCAAACGGGGAAAGCGATTGCTCAAAAAGTTTTAAGAATAATGAACGGAGATTTTTTGTGAGAAGTGTTTTAACCTTCAGATTTATCAATCACTGATTTAGTAAAAAATTTGCAGTCCCTTACGTGAATATAATCACTATTTTTTAAGCAATTTCAGATAATTACTAAGATAAAGTGCTCTAGTTATTGTAAAGGTTAAAATATCTCTTGTCCTGAAGGTCATTTGAAAATTGAATACCCAAGTAACACATCAAAAAGAAAAAATTGAGAATTTTGTATACGCATAAAATAATTTTAAGAATATAATTACACTTAAAAAGGTATTTAAATGCAATATTTTGGAAAAAAATAAACTTAGAATTGCCTGTTTTCAAAACAGTCTCCTTTTACGAAAAATGCTTCTATAATAATAATATTTTGCCAATATATAATAGCCAAGACTTCCCCAGAGAGCCTGAACTAGGAATTTTGAAACATTCACATTATTTTCAGAGTTACTACGAATTAAAATAATAATCGATGTTTTTTTTGTTTAACTTTCCCCTCTAATGTATTAAAACATAGATAAATTCACGACAATATTATATATTTCAAAAATTCTAGATCAGATCCTGTACAGAGGCCTGAGCTATATATAGGCAAAATATTTTTTTATCATAGAAGCATTTTTTGTAAAAGGAGAATATTTTGAAAATAAGTAAATCTATGTTCATTTTTTGAAAAATTATCGCATTTAAATAATTTTCTATTCTTGCAATACCCTTAAAACAATTTAATACGTGTATTCTAATCTAAGTGACAGTAAATATTAAAAAAAATATTCGTTCGCGTACGCCTATATAAAATCACGGTTTCGAACGTAGTCGGATTCCTTATAATAAGAAATTTTTATTCAAAATTTATGAACAAAATTATAAATATGTGAATAATATGACTGCAAAAGCTTTGAAAAATCACTTTATTAATCATTTAAATGTCTCGTATTTTCTTCATTAAAAAAAAGTAACGTATTAGTTTTTTGCGGTTAACTTGTTTCACTACTCAATGTTTATCATAGTTATTAACAAATAGGTACTGCCGCTGCCATCTATCGGCAAGCTATAGTATTACATTAAGCATTTCCTATTTCCTCGAGCAGCATCGCCCAACTGCATAACTGCAAATAGAATGAAGCGGTACGTGAACTGAAGACCAGTTATTAGGATTGATTGATCGTGTCAAAATTTACCTAAATTCCGTTCAAGATGATATCGCGTTCTTCCTTTCACACTAATGTACATTTCAGATCATTTTCTCGAAGGGCAATTAGATGCTCAAGTGATAGAAAAGATCGATTTTGCGGTTTTATAGGAAACAAGATTTTTACATACTTCTTTTGGATAGAAATGGCAAGGAATTTCTGGGAACCTGTGGCAACGAGAGGGACACGATACGAAGAACAGAAGTTTTGGTTGTTATACAATTCGATGAACTTGTTAGTTTTATTCTGTTATCTTTAATTGGTTTATCAGTAAGGGTTTGTAATTTTAATATCAATTCTAAGACTTTTATGTGAATACATTCTAATTTTATTAAAAAATTATTTACAGTTAAAACTACTTAACGAATTGATACGAATTTTTGGTTTTGTTTCTCAACGAAAAGCAAGCACAATAACAAAATTGCCCTTCTAAATATTCCATGAGAGAATATAAGTTTAAAAAGTGGCAGATTTATTATAGAAGATTTTCTTTTTTGAACTATTTTATGTGCAAGACCGTTCTAATATATTATATTTATATGAAAAGCTTATTTGTAATAGTAAAAAACGCAAGACATTCAATAATTTATACGTGTATCGTATGCAATCTTTGATATATATTTTTACAGAAAGCATTTGAAGGATTGTAATTTTTTCAGAGTTTTATATGTATCATTAATTATCGTTAGTATTAAAGAAAATGTGTACAATCGTACTCAGCTCTGACAACAGGCAAACCAAATAGGATAAATATATATAATGAATAACTTCCATGACATGAGAAATATATTTTTATATTTTTCTGTTTTTAACTTGTTGAGCAATTGATGAATATGAATTGCGAATTTTTTATCTGCTAATACATAATTTGTTTATTTCTTATAAATCAATAACTCTTTTTTTGTGTGTATGTGCATCAAAAATTTCTCTTTAGAGTTAGTTATGAGTTAAAATTATCTTTTTACTGCAGTGCTTCTCAGACTTTCAATGTTTGCGACCCAATTTTCAATCCCAATTTTCATCGCCCGCCCATATAATAACAATGAATTGAATGCAATAATATTGTACTTTGGCGCTAAAACTATAATACAACTTAATTATAAATTGTACAAATTGTGTCAAGATAAGTATTAAATTTTGTATATGTTACTTTTAAATAGGATAAGTATTATGTTTAATTCTAATTTTTAAATTGGAACAGATTGCAAAGTAATTTTTAATTAAATTAAATATTTGTTTCCTCAATCATCCATTTTCCGTCCATCCCAAATATATCCGGTTTTTCTAAGGTGGCTGTTTTGAAGAGAGACAAAATAAAGCCTCGGGTAGCTGAATAGGTCGACCACCGTTAAATACAGAAGAAGAAATTAGGGTGTCAAATTTCTAATGTCAAACTTTCCTTTTAAAACCCCAAAGGAGGCACTATTAATTATTAAACTTGTTCTTAATTTAGTATTGATAATTATCAAGTAGAAGAGACCGGGGCAAGATGAAGGGTGGGGCAAGATAACGAATGCCTTAATTTTTCTGTTTTCCGCTAGGTAGCAGGGTCAAACGAACACTACTGGCTCTCCTATAAGCCGTTTGTTAAACAATAGTATAGAGAAGCTGAAATCACTTTTTTTGTGTTAGTTGTGAATCTTTGATTGTTTACCGCTGCCCCGATGTAACTTTTATGCATGTGTAAATAAGCTCTGCTACAGATACAGGCAAGATATATAATTTCTCTTTAATATTTATGAGTAACTTAGTTTAAATACTACATATATATATTACTACGAATAAATGTCAGTTAATCGACTTCCTTCATGGAAATGGAAACGAATATTTTTAAACAGGCAGTCCGGGGCAAGATGACGAGCGCGTCATCTGTTTCGGAATTTAATAAACCAACTATATGTTGTCTATTCTATTAAATCCTGCAACACTTGTTTGTCTGTGTTTTTGTCCGCTTGACCTTGAACTTCTATCTCTTCTGGGGCTTAGGGGTGCATCGGATCGGGGAATGTGTTGTTCAAAAGGGGGTGACCAGAGGAAGATATTTTTGCCATCCGCTAACAACTTTATGGTCACTCATCCAGAACAAACTATCATAGACAAAAATATTGGGGAGCGTTTGAGCACCACTTACTTCAGAGCAGCTACAGTTGGAAATGCCGTTAAAGGATTTTAAAAATATGGGATTGAGACTCATAATCATCTTGTGTTTAGCGAACATGACTTTGCTGCTTCAAAAGCCTACTGACCATGATGTTGTTGGCGATGAAACTAAGAATAATAGTGCTAATCCTCAGATGCTGGTAGTAGAAAACCAACATACAAATCCTCCAGAAGAACCAGAACTTAGGCAAATGCTGATTACGATGCACCAAAGAAGCCTGTTAGTGTTTTTTTATTTCAAACCATTGCCAAAAGCAACACAATGTGAGGGGAAAAAAAAGCAAAAGCAAAAAAATTGAGCTCAAGCATTTTTAATAGCACACCCATCAAAGAAATGTTAGAACAAAGGGAAAGCAGAAGGAAGAACAAAACACACTTTTAAAAAAAACAGAAAAGAGAAGCTCGTGAAACCAAAAGGGAGTAAAAAAACTCAAACAAAGTTCCTGTAGGCATAAGTCTATAAAATCCAGGCCAAACAGTCCAGTTGCATTAACTTCAAAGGATGGTGTTATAAGATGTCCTGCTTGTGAAGAGGAATATTGTAATCCTCCAACAGAAGAATGGATCCAGTGCTGTAAATGCCAAGAGTGGTGGCATGAGGAATGTTCCAATTATGAAAATTGTATTTTTATTTGTGACAATTGTTGTCTGCACAACTAAACACTTCAACATTACGTTACAATGCATTACGCTTAGTTTGATACTTTGTAAGATGTAAAAACACATTTAGCATTTGTTAAAACATGTCACATATTCAAAAGATAAAATATGTTCAACTTTTCTCAGTGTTGTCATCTTGCCCCAGTACTGGAGCAAGATGACAATTTGTTAATGTTCTGAAAAAATAAAATAATCCTTTTTTTTATTTGAAAAATTAAATGGCAATGCATTTAATACTACAAAGGACTACTCTAACACTTCATGTAAAAATATTTTTTTTTTATCCTTAAAAATAAATTAATTAACAACAAAAACTGTTAACAGTCATCTTGCCCTGGTCTCCCCTCATTGCGCATTACAAATACATTTATAAGTATATTATAACAGTATAAATATGTATTTTACTTTTATTATGTTAGAATATATATTTTGTTTTGCTTCCTTTCAATAAATTAATAATTTTAATTAATCTTTTATTTTGTACTTTTTGATACCCTCGACTCCCCCTCGTAGGGTTATCATGCCACCTGGGGGTACCCCACTGTTTTATTGTAATATACAATAAAAATTCTAGTTAATCATAAAGATACTTCTTCATATCCTTTAATGTGAAGAAGATAGTCTTAAAAATTGTAGAACTGACATTTTTGAGTAGTGGATGCGTTGGAACTGTGTGGTAGGAAAAGATGAACAAAACTGATTCAGAAAGTAGAACGCTGTAAAATTATTTAATGAAAAGATATTCGAAATGAAAAGGAGTTTAGAAGATAGGTTAATAATCTATAAGTGTTTTGATAAGTTATATAATTTTCTGCCTTCATAACTTGAATTAGGTAGAGGATAACTGCGAGAATTTCAAAAAAATTTATATTTTTAATTCACTTAATCTCAGGATTTATTTTGGAAGTATTCATTTCAATTGTATTTTTAAATAGGTTTATGCCATAAATATTCTGCTTCGAACATTTTCTTTTAATATATTTTCCAAATATCATACCTTTTATATACTGTAAAATCCGGCGCATAACGCGCACTTTGAACCCAAAAAATGAGATCGAAAAATAAAGGTTTCGCGTTATACGCCGGGTATAAAAACGATAGCTTTAAAAATAACAAAACAGATGAGCATAAAAAAAAATCTTACTTCTACACATATCGAAATACTGTTTATTTGAAAGAAATGACATATTTTATGTTCTAGTTCTAGAAGTATACTTTTATTTCAAAAGTCTTGAATAACATCTCGAATAAATGACTTCAAAACACATAAAAACATTTCAGATTTCTTCGTAAAAAGGGGGTGCCATTATACGGCAAACATACCTAAAAATTAAAAACTGCAGCTTGAAAGTATAGGTACGCAGGATTTGACTGTATATATATTGTTTTTACCTCAAATATTATTATTTATTATTCCTACTTCAAATATTGTTTAATGATTCTGCTTCAAATATTATTATTAAGTGATGCTATTTCAAATATTATTTAATGTTCCTACCTCAAATATTATTTAGTGATGTTATTTAATATATTATTATTTAATGATGCTATTTTAAATGTTATTACTGAATGATTCTTCCTCAAATATTATTATTTAATGTTCCTACCTCAAATGTTATTATTTAATAATGCTATTTCAAATATTATTTAAAAATTCTATTGCAAATATTATTTAATATTCCTACCTCAAGCAGAGATATTTAAAGGACAGAAAAATTCAAGAGTTTCTGTTCTAAAAGCTTTGCAAGACAAATCTCAACAACGTTAGGTCATTAATAGAAAATTATTATAAACAGAAAAACTATTGAATACTATATAAATACAGAAACTATTACTATTACTATACCCGGAAATTATTATTATACAATCTCATCGCAAGACTTAGCATAATTCTTCAGATCTCCGGATTTCAATACATAAATAGATATGACAAATTTAAATGTGACGTCATTGGTATCTAATAGAAAAAAAATGTGTGTGTGTTAGGTGCTTTTAAAAAACTCCTTTAAAATAGGTTCTAAAATTTTCTCTTATCTCTGATTCCCATTTCAACATTTACATCAATACAATCATCACTATACAAAAATAAGAACCAAACCAAAGAACCACAAGGAAATTTTATACTATAATAGGACGGAGCAGTCAAGAGTTCAGTGTGGAACAGCCCTTTTCCTTTTCATTGGCAATTCGAAACGTCGCTCTTATGCCCGTCAACTCTGAAGAAAAAAAGAACCTTTGTAAAGTGTTTGCCTCTCTTGCAGTGCTGCCCTTGTGTGTGGTTCGAAATGTGCCACCCCCCCGGTTCTAGGGGTGTTGCTCAGGGACAAATAAAGCACACGAGAAGAAAAAAAAGTAAAGCGGTGGGTTCAGAACCTGTGATTAGGAACTGTTTAGAACCGCCAATTACTCTGTCACTCTCAAGTGTTCCCTCGGTGTTTTTCTCTGGGCGAATATAATGGAAGAAAACACAGGTCAGTGGATGTTCCTGGGAGATAATAAGAAAATATTCATTTTGCAAGGCTTTCTTGCTTAGTGGTTTTTTTGAAGCTAGAATAATTTGGAGGAGGGGTGTGTGCTTGGGGTCTGGGGATGTGGTGGTCTTCTGGGTTTTGTTATTATTTGGAAAGAACGATTTAACGCACATATAAAGGTGTGGCAGTCAGTGGTGGTTTTCAAATGAATTTAGAATGACACGAAGTTTATTTTGTTAGCAAGGGAAAATCTTAGAAACACAGGCGTAACTAGCTCTGAGGGGGTTATGTATCCAAATTCCTTCGGGGCCCTTTTTTAGATATGGGAGCCCTGTTAGTGAGACTGTAGTTACACATATTAGGGCCCCTGTAGCTTGGGGGCCCAGTACCATTGATACGGCGGTAGCTACGCCCCTGCTTAGAAAACTCCATTTAAAGAATTTCAAAAATTTTCTACGTTATACATTTTTACAGCTTTGTTCGGAAAAAAATTCAACTCGTACGACTTAGAACATGTATATGTAAAATGCCAGTTTACAAAAATAACTTTAAAAAGACTATTGAAGTCGCGCGTCCTATTGACTTTTAATTTGTATTTTGAATATTGTCAAAGATATAAATTTAAGTTTTTTTTTATACTGTCAACGCATGGAGCAGGGGTTGGCAGCCTTATACTGTGGGCGTTGGTCGCCCAGCCAGTATGGTGGCTATGACCCTCGGCTTGTAACCGAGTGGGTTCGGGTTCGAATCCCGAGTAAGACTTGGTTGTATCTTCTTCGGGAAAGAAGTCGGTCTTTCGTCTGAAATGGATTCCCGTCTCGAAAGGAACAGCAGCGCACCTCTTCTTGTTTTTGCTGGGATCATCGTTTGTAATAAAATCTGTATTCTTCTGTGGTTGTGTTATATGTTTCTGTCCATCTATCTCACGTCTTTCGTATGTATCCCAGTAATAAACGCACAACAATAACATCCATTGGGCGTTCAGGGGTCCGAGGCCTGAAGGGACCATATAAGCTGGACATAACTGGATCTATGAGCACCTCCTTGGATCTGACAGTGCCAAGGGGGCCCATAAATCTTCTGCGCTCAGGTTCCAAAAGGAGCTTAAACCGGCACTGGGATCAATAACATGGGATTTTACAAATATATTTAAGTTGCTTTTAAAATTGAAGGGGAAAAATGTACAAAATTTTACTCCAGACATTTCTTAAAGATTTTAGCGATATATATTTCTTATAAATAAGTTAATACTTATATAATTTGTAAACAATTATTTGAAAGTGATTTAAAATTAAAATGAAAAAAAAAGGCAACTTATATAGAAAACATTACCACTAAGATCTTGTTATCAAAGATGGTAACTGCAGCGAATCCTTACACTTTATTTACTGAAACATAATATGAGCATATTTTTTATTAATAAAATGAGTGCAAAATAATTCATTAATTCATTCACAAACGATATCAGAAGACAAAGTAAAGCGATGTTGATGCAATAAAAACGTCAGCTTCTTAAGCGAAAACGGTGTCTGAAAACAGGGTTAAGCTAAGTGGACACAATAAAAACGCCAGCTTCCTAAATGAAGACCGTGTTTGTAGACAAGGTAAAAACTATGCGTCAGCATCCTGAGGCAAGGTAAAGCTAATCGTCAGCATCCTAAGCAAGGACGGTTTCCTAAGGCAAGGTAAAGCTATACGTCAGCACCCTAAATGAGGAGGGTGTCCAAAGACAGGGTAAAGGTACATGGGTACAATAAAAACATGAGCTTGCCAAGCGAAGACAGGTAAGACAGTCCTAAGACAAGGTAGAGCTATCCGTCAGTACCTTAAGTGAGGACGGTCTCCAAAGACAGAGTAAAGGTACATGACATAATAAAATCGTGAGCTTCCCAAGTGAAGATGGTTTCCTAAGACAATCAGTTCACACACACACAATCCACACAATCAGATGCCATTTCAAATCTTCAAGGGTTCTAGAGAATACTCGAAATATTAAAATCATAATTTAGATTCTCTTTTTGTGATATATATATATTTTTTAATACTTCTAATAGAGCTTAGATTTTTTGTATGCTTATAAGAATGATACTTTAGTTACTCTCCATTTTCTTTTTCGGCTGAAAAGATATTTTTCTTTTTAATTGCGCATGGATGTAAATTTCAGTATCTCTCGTAATACATATTTTCATTTAGAAACCATTTTTTAAAAATAACATTACTTAAATATATAAAATATTTTACGCACACATACATAAAACGATGCGTAAAACATAGTTAATGATGAAAATCATTGGATAATTTCTTTGAAAAAAAATATATAGGACAAATTTTAAAATTCTAATATTTTTATATGTAAAATTATTTTTAAAATATTGTGTACCATTTAGAGAAAAAAAAATTGGTTCATTATACACACAGGCATTTTTTATATTTATAACAAATCTGGAAGCATATAGTGCAATTCAGTTTTGTGCATGTATAAGGTACTAATTTAATATTAGGTCGTACCCGCCAAATTTTGTTTCTAATTTTCTCCAAGATGGGTGATAACATAACAATATGGTTATGTTGATTTTTATCGTTTGGTAATATGTTTACTACAGTTTTTACATATTCGATCTTTACTTTTTTTGGTTTATTTTTATTGTGGTAACCCTATCAATTTTAAGCAAAATTCGATTTTTTAAAAAATACTTAACCATTTTTATATATTGGATGCTATTTTGTTGCAGTATTCCATTTTTGTAATTTCCGTTGCGAATAATGGATATCTCAGAAATTACTGGTGAGTATAAGGATTATTTTTTAAAAGAGTATGAGAGTTCAGTGTAAAAAATTATTACGAATTAATAAGTTTACCAACATCACTGTTTTGGTCAATTTTATTTTTTTAAGGAACTTAATTTCTTTTTTGCGACCTTAGTTAAGAATTTACTGATTTCGCCCATTGGGG
The DNA here is from genome assembly GCA_019973935.1 of Trichonephila clavipes. Lineage (NCBI taxonomy): Eukaryota > Metazoa > Arthropoda > Arachnida > Araneae > Nephilidae > Trichonephila > Trichonephila clavipes. The sequence continues at coordinate 119,886 of BMAU01020925.1, forward strand.
AAAATGTGATGAATCTGGTAAAGACGTAACAACTGTTTCTCAAAAATGTGAAAAAATTGGATAGTCGAATTTTTTACTGTGGATCCTCCGGTACGAATTCCAAATGCTTTCACCCATTTTAATTCTTTTTTCTTCTGTCATTTTGAAATTACTCCTATTCAGTTTTTATTATCCTGGAACTCGTACTCTTCAGTACAGTTTCACATGGGAAATGTAAGTAAATTTCTTCTTATTCCACATTTTAAATAATTTTAAATGGTTGTAATTCTACACAATTAGTTATTTCATCGTTTCAATAATATTTTTTTATTCTTCACAACTCGTTTTTTTAGCGCGAGGTGACCATCTTGAATAGAATCTTACTCAACCTATATATATATATTTTCACGCCTGGCCACATACATATGACAGGTATTTCACGTGGGCGCAACATCAGTATCATTTGAGAAAAGACTATAAGACAGTCATACTCAACCTGTGGCCTCGGTAACCTTTTCTGAATGGCCCAGCTACGGCCCATTGCACTAAGAAATTCAATTATTTAAGAACAATGAGCTAAAAATTTAGTGGGAAATATTATCAGTGAAGCAATTAAATCTATGAATTTTGCTATGAATTTGCTTTTTTAATAGTAGAATGTTAACACTTAAGAGAGGCTTGGTCATGGATGAAACGAAATTGAAACTACCCCATATAACTCAGTAAAAAATTTAGAAAGGTAAATATTTTGTGAGTGTGTTTGATAGAAGAGGTAATAAAGTTTTAAAACAAAAGCGCGCCGAAAATGAGAGTTTTAATATTTTGATCAATTTTATTTTGTCGAATGCTGTTTTGGTCTAATAGCAACGTTACTCAACCTTTTTTTCAGCCGGGCCACATACACGTGGTAACTATGTCACGCGGGCCGCCGCAACATGAGGATTAATCCGGGGGGAGACTCTATGAAAGGGTATTTAAAAGGCAGAAATTGATTAAAACATTAATAATTTTGAATTTCATTTTAAAGCTATATTAAACTCTATCAAACTCAACTCACAAAAAACAGGTTTTATGTATTTTTATGGGGTAATTTCGATTTCCTTTCATTTATCATCCCAAGTCCCCCACCCCAAAATATTTTGTTGCTACTGGAAAGAATTTTTTTAAAAAAGCCAATTTAGCTCGTGTTAAAAGAGATCCTCAAAAAAAAAAAGTAATTGAAAGATTTGCGCTTAGTGAGTGACGAGCAAAATTATGTTTTTTAAATATAGCATTTTCACGACAAATTAAACAAGTTGTTGATCCATGTTTGTTTGTTTTTCTACAAAACTGTCAAGATCCCAATTGTCTGGAAATAAAAATATATTCCTTAGATATTTTTCGCTTGGAAGGCATGCAGGTTAATTACAAATTATTTTCGCCTATAAAATGGTCGCTATTCCACACTGTTAGTTCTTAACGTTAACCGTTACACTCACAAAAAGAACAAAAGGTATCCTTCAATTCCTAACAGCACCACATCGATAGCAAAACTGATAAATGGGATTGCTTGATTAATAGAATTGCTCGTTAAATTTTAATACATTGTTTTTAAATTATTGAATTTATTAGTGCAATGGGCCATGACCGGCCACTCAGAAAGGTCCGGTGGTTGAGTATCGCTGACCTAGACGATGGCTACTAGTTTGCGACTATGACTACTTGGCTACAGCGAACACATCCTCGTGATTGTAGATAAAAATTGCCGAGGTTACACAGCCTCCAATCGCTTTTATTTCAAAAACGTGATGCCGAAAATTAACCTCATCAAAAAATTTTTTGAAATAAAGCAATAACATTTGAATGTTTTAGTTCTTTAATAAACTGTTCAGGATTTTTTTAAAAAAATTTCTGTTAATTCTTGTGAACTGTAAGTTTTTTGTGTGTCTGTTAAAGTGAAATAGTGAGTATCGATGTGAACCTATATATCAATATTAAGAAAACATATTCCTGAGAAAAATTACGTAGAAAAAAAAAGGCAAAGAAAATGGGCACGTGTTTAGTCCGCTGAACTCTTCCGTTGCGCAGTGATGTGATTGTTTTTCCCTTCAAGGAAAACAAATCAATGGAAATTTGAGTGATGGTTTTCCATCAATTTCTGACATGAGGGAACTCTACTTGATTGCACATCACTAAACAGAACGAATGAAATAGTTTATGAATTCTGCGAAAGAAATTCAAGAAATATTGCCCCATACTTTTTTGTTATCAATAAAAAAAATTATTTTTACAGTACAATAGAATTTACGTTTAATACCTTTCTTCTGAAAGCTGAAATGCTGTTCATATCAATATGGAACTAGGTGAAAATTCTTTGAAATATCCATCATTTTAGAATTATTTTCTAATATAAGTTTAGTTTGTGAAACTGTGAGTTTAATAAGCTTTGATTTCCTATTATTTTTAGTATATCCTTCGTTAATTTACTTTTTAGTGATGATTAACAGTAATTCATTATTCATAAGTATTAAACATTTGATGAATAGTATTTTTTCATACAATATTATAATATATTTTCAATCTAGTTATTTATTTTTGCAATTTTTCATTCATTATACTCAATCATTTTCTAAACATTAGAATATAATTAATGCTTATTATTATAGTAATAATTCATATGTTGCAGGAGAAGAAGATTTAAGTCAGCAGAAATTTTGTAGTTATTACATCATTTTTTATGAGTATATCGTATCAATCAAGAATTAATCGTTCTTGCATATAAAATATATGATAAAGGTATTTTTATGAAAGGAAATGATTAATACGCGTAGTAGACCGGTTTTAATTTGTAAGAATGTTGCATTACGCTCCCATTTCTTTTGGATTCTGTAACTCCTCAAAACATGGAAGGGGGGGGGTCCGTATGGTAACAATAACGATAGATATAAACTGGGAGTGGAATTTTCAAAAAATTAAAAAATCGTGTCATAAAGATTCATAAGAGGAACAAATGGCGTAACGTATTCCCCGCAACCCCCACATTGCTAGGGGGCCCAAAGCCTGACTGACACCAAGTACGTATTTGAGCTTGAGGCCCAAAACCTGATTTTGCAGGGGGCCTTAATAGTCTCCGTTACGCCACTGAGAGGAACCCCGACTTTTGCTCTTGTTTTCCGCGGTGAATTAACTGTCATAAATGAATGCCTTGACTCGGTTTTGTCACTTAATAATGGAAATGAAATTTGGATTTTGATGGTATAAGTTCCATCCTTATAAGACGTCATAGTCATAAGATTTCTTGAGGCTCTGAACCCTTACGCAAAAGTAGGCCCTGAGTTCCTTCACAAATGTAGGCCCCATCTATGATATTACATAGAACACACGCTGTAAAATACTCTAACAAACAATAACCCGAAACAAATAAATTTACATGACTTACAAACGCTCAAACCGGCTCGACCGACTGCCGCCTTTTGACTAAATGAGTAATAATGGTGTGTGGTGGTAGGCCTAAGCTTATACATGGACGACGGTCATCACTTAGAAGCAGTTGACGTGTCGTCCTAAATTCCCAGTTTTTCGGAGATTGCCACCGGAAATAACACTTGACCTTTGGAATTATTTTAATCATGATCTTATTAAGGCTGAATCGAGAACGAGACGATGCCTTTATTATGGCCGAGACCCTGGGACTGGGCCCAGTTGACCGTTATCTTAAGACGTCACTGTAGCCAATACTTAGCCAACTGGCACAGAGTGAGGACAATATTGGAGTGAAAAAATTAAAACGACTCTCCACGTCTCTTCAGATTCAATTCCAGTGGATCTTTTCACATGCTGGCCTTGAAGGCAGCGAGATTACAGACATTTAGGCTAAAGCTGGTGCTTGTGATCATTTGATACCATCTGCACCTTTTTCCTATTTTTGAACTCTTTTTCAGGGTAAAGGGCAAGAACAAATCCATTTGTCTGTTCCACCACATCACTACTGGTATCAAAGCAATCGTCCTAGTGGTTCTCTGACGGTTGCAACAGGCAGGACAAAAACCACACTTATCGCTTTCTCAGTGGTAATCGTATATCTTTGACATATGCTGATGGTACCAAGAGTTATGTTGTCTGCAACAAGTGTACCACTTAACTTGCTTCCCCAGAACATATCCTAGACCCTGGAGACAAGGTAGTATAGGATATGTTCCTAGGAATATTCTGGATATGTTCCGGGATCGTACAACCAATCCTTTGTTGGTTTTGGATTTCCTTACGGTATATAAAGTCATGGACCTGATCTAGCCCTACTGATCTCCCGGGATATGCAACAACCAGTGGCGTAACTACCAATGGGCTAGGTGGTGCCTTTCACCAGGGCCCTCGGACCCTGACCATCAAGCAAGTCGAACTTGTGATAATTTCTCCCACATTTAAGATATAAATATAAAAGGTTGCAACAAACTGTGATCAGGGCAACTCAGTTAAAGGTAATTTCGAATTTGTAGGCAATTTCCCTAAATTCTCTTTTCTTTATTTGTATAGTGTAGCGAACTTTACTTATTGAAAAGTTTACATTATTTTTCAATTTTTTCATTTTTCTAATTGTTATTCGAAAATTAGATATATAACTTCGTTTCATAAAAAATCTTACCATACATCTTTAAAAATCTACACAGGAAGCTATTTCTTCTTGACCATTTTATTTTTAATAACGACATGATTCATAATAAGCTATTTTCCTGTTTCAGTATTTCGCATTCGACTCATATCTGCAATAGAATGATGTAATTTTGTCCCCCTTCTCCTCCGTTCTTTCATAGGGTTTTTTTTTTTAAATTAATTATAATAATATATTGTATTATACTTCCTTGTTAAAGAATATTTTTGTATATATTTTATTAGCTTTTAAAAAAGCTGTTTCTGATTTTCTATTACATTCAATGTTTCACCCATTTTCAGCGATCGATATCTTAGCTGCATTCCCATTGGTCAGGCCTTGCCCCGCCAAACCAAAGATCGAAATTTTGCTTTATTGTTTGGTGCCCCTGCACCGTTTTTTGAAACTATTTTTCTTGCACAAACCCGCTTAATGCATTTTAATATTTTTAATTTTTATAATTTCTTATTCTCCTATAATTATATTTTAACTTTAAAGTATTTTAAATTAACAAAAGGCAAGAGTCAATATGTTACAGTCAATCAAAATCTTAACGATGTGAGGTTATAGCTCGGTACTCACGTCATCCACCCAACCATATTTTTTGTATCATTTTCTATCTATCACGTGTCAAATCGAGCCTGGGTAATCTCTAAAGCTCACACTAGAAAACTCATCCACATACATGTATGTAGCATTGCTCTCCTATGTTCTGCAGAGCACGATAAAGGGTTGATGTTTAAGTAGCTTCGTATATTTAAAATACTAATATATTTTTACTTTTTTACTTGGTAAAACCCAACCAAAATAGGACCCTCGGTTTTGTTTTTCTTGCACCTTGGCCTTTGGATACCTAGCTACGCCACTGGCAACAACAACTAGAAACTCGATTACTTGTTTCAAAACTTTTGACAACAATGTATAATACAACGACATCTTGTATCATTTATTAAGTATCTAAGTAGAATGTTAAGATTGAAAGATTAAGATAAAATACGAGAACAACTAGCAAGTGTTTCGGTCTTTTTCATTTGAACTTCTCTATTCTTTTCGGTTCCCTTCTATTTTGTTGTGCAGAGAGGATATATTGCAAGTCAAATCTGTAACAGCTCAAAGTCCTTACGCTGGCGGGGTTTGGAGAGTGGTGTGCCAGCTCGGGTGTCGTTCTTGTTATTTGAACAGAAATTCAATTGCCAATAGCCCTTGTGTTACTTTTAAGTGAGACCTTAATAAACAATTGATCCTTAATATTTCAGCATTCTTAAAAACAGAAAAGTTTTCGTTCATTTTGTCCGAACATTTTAATTTTAAATGGCAGATCAAACAAATATATCATCAGCCAGCACAGTGCGAAATCTACTGACTATTTTAATACTAAAATCAAGTGAATTCCTTGACCTCATAATGTTTCTCACACAAATAAGAATTCTATATCGTCTGCTTTTTAAATCAACGCGACCAGCCATGATCACTTTGTTCCATTCAAGCGAAAGTGCCAGCTGCGATAGTAAAAAAAAATGAGTTCTTTCGTCTGCGAATTAATCGGAATGCAGAATCAATAGCAAAAAAATATAATCAGAACTAGCCGTTATGACAGCTGAAAAACCAACAGGATTTGTTCCCCCATTACTGTGAAGTATTTACTTCTATTCTTAGTAAAGTATACTATATGAATACGAATATGCAATTGTAAGCACGAAATGTTGACTCTTCGTCTTATATTGCCACTGTGTGTGTATGTATAATAGATATTTTCAATGCCAGATTATTTTGATGCTTCGCGGGGTAAGGAAAAACGACGCTGAATTTTTTTTTCTTTTTTTGTTATGTCATCGCCCTCTTCCTGTTTACACTTCGACATCGAAGCGAATTTCTAAGATCAACAAAAGGTCTTTGCTTTTGTGTTCGGAAAGAAATTCTTTGCTGACATAAAAAAATATTCGGATAATACTGTATTTAGTAACCTGAATTGGATGCACATAAATATACACCATGTATATTTTAAAGGTAAATTTGAGTAAAATCTCATGATTTCGTTTTGCTATTTTTTTTTTTCCAATTTTAAATAAATGTTTCCCAAACAAAAATTAATTTGGGGATATTTTTTTATTCATTTTGTTCAAAAGTATATTATCTAAAGGTAAATTTAATTTGACTATATGTTCTTATTCTTTCTGTTTAAAAGCAAACGTAAATATTGAAACGTTATCGAAAACGTAATTTGCTGGTAGAATTATAAAAAAGTCTTCGCCTTAAAAACCTCATGATATATTAGAAAATATGCGATATTTTATATAATTTATAGTTTATCTATCCCTTTTTAAAAATTATAAATACAGTAAGATTTCATATTAATATTCAGGCGTGTTCTCAGTAAATGAAATATAATAAATGAATAGGAAAAGAAAAATAATAAAATGAGAAATTAGTCAGCGAGCCATGTAAAGAGAGGACGGTTTTATGTAACTTTACTCTATAATTATTTTTATAGAAACTAAAACCAGCGTAAAAGTCGACGTCCCACGTAAAATTGTTATGTGCGTAGGATGTTAACCTCTAGTTTTTTAATATCTTAAGAAAGTGTATAATTACTTATAAAAGAACTGTTAAAATGTTATACATGATATTTTTACTGAGTTACAATACCTACATAAATTATAAACATTGTATGAAGTTTAAAAGTCAATTATACTTAAAACACATCTAAATTTAGTTCAGTTCATTGGACTCTAAACTCGATTCACTTCATGAAAAAAGTGTAAAAAAAAAATATTTTTAAATAAACTATGGTTAGCACACCAATATAAATTAGTGTTTTTCATTTAGTGACACAATTTTCAACTTTTTAAAGCCTATGCGAATACAAATCTTTTAAATACCAAAATGGGCAAGTAATGAATCTTTTGTTGTTAAGAACAAGTACCTTGAAGATAAACTCAGAGCGTGTAGCTATTTATTTTTGTGGATGGAATGTAAATCCTAATATATATTATAAACGTGAAAGTTTGTGAGGATGTTTGGCCGTCTTTCACGCAAAAACAATTGAATGGGGGTTTTAATGAAACTTTACAATAATATAGTTTATATAAATCAGAATAACACATCGGCTATAATTTTTAAAGATATTGTGTGATTTCAAAATATAACGACAATTGTCAAGAAAGTAGGAAAAAATTCTGCCATTTGCAAAAAAACCCTTCATAACATTAATTTATCTTTATCCCTTTTGTTTTGTCTACGCCATGCCTCAGTGCGCTCTCGCTTTTAATTATTCCGTTCATCAGTGTAATCACTATTTTTTATTTCATAATAAAACTAGATTTCGAAGGGAGAGGTGGGTGACTAGATTTTAACATAAAATAAATACAACAAAAAGTAATATTAATGTATTACACTTCCTGATATAAATTATTTACACTATTTTAAGCATTCATTACACAAAATTTGTAACAATGTCAGTGGAAGGCAAAACTATATATGAAATTAAAATAAAATATCAAAATGTTTTTATCAGTTTTTTATTTCAGAGACATTTTTAAGCTAACTATACGTAACGATTGATTGATTCATGAAAATCTTTAATTTATTATAGTATTTTAGTTTCTTAGAAACTAACTATTAAAAAAATGATGAAAGTTTTTTGTTTTACTCTTGGCATTAGAATCGTTTTCTTTTTATTGCTTCACATTAATAATTTTTTTAACTAATGCAATATTGTTTTTAAAAGTCATACATCGAAATTTGAAGCTATATTTTATCTGTGAGGGGGAGAGGAAGAGGGAACAGTAATTTTACACTAAAAAAAAACTCCTTGTTATGTCGGGCTAGAGAGAGGGGGAACCTGTCTTAAATGGAAAATATGTGGAACAAATTTCGAAAAAGGGAAATTTAATGAAATAATTTTAGAAATCACTCATATTGCGCGCGTACAAACACACATACATAATTGCTGGCGTCATGAGGAAAAGAGAAAGCCCGTGAAAAGCCGGGTCATGCAGCTAGTGTTTCAATAATCTTTAAAAAAGGATTTTTTTTTATGAAAGCTCTGATGAAATAAAAGTACATGCATTATACAATAACATTTGTATCAAATTTAGTTAAACATTTCGAAACTCTGTAATTTATTGAATGAACTGCTTTCACAGTTAATTATTAGTATGGCTAGTTTCTTTCCTCCGTGCATACAAAAACTCAGAAGTGCTGGCATTGAAAAGGTAAGGATAAATTTGTCTATGTGGATTAAGTTATACTCTCGGAAAAACACATGCAACGCCGGGCTAAGCGGTGGGGAAAAGACGAGATGAAATTTTGAAAAAGAATTTTAATGACCTTAATATAGAAATCGCTTACACTCAGGGAAGTACTGACACCGAGAGGGGATGGGGAAATTTCTATGGGCAAAAAAGTATTCACTCGGAAAACGCTATGTAACATCGGGCAATACAGCTAGTAATTAAATATGACGTAAAAAGAAAACAATGCTGTGCATATTTAACTTCTGCAATTGAAGTGTTTTATATATTATGTTCTAATTATACACTCATGTCTTAAGGATAATGAAGTTCAGGCAAAGAAAGAGACAGAAGCAAAACAAATTTGACTTATTTGACAAGTTTATTTATTAAACAAAAGGTAAAGAGCAAAAAAGATACTATATGTTTGAAATAATTAATAAAAATTGCGATTTTTACTCCCTGGAGCAAATTTAAAAAAAGAACCTATTTACAAAAAGCAGTATAACATGGTTAGTATGATGGTTAATACGGAGTATGTCTCCCGGACGATGCAATACAGGCCTTACAATGCCTAGGCATGCTAAGTATCAAATTATCAATCTGATCTTGGGGAATATTACACCACTCATCAAGCAATGCCCTCCGAAGTTCCGGTAGACAGGTGGGTGGGGGTTGACGGGCTGCAATTCGTCGGCCAAGCATATCCCACACATGCTCTATTGGATTCAAGTCCGGTGAGTTTGCTGGCCAATCCATACGGGTGATATCCTCCGATTGAAGGCATTCGTCTACAATGTTTGCACGGTGAGGACGGGTGTTGTCCTCCATAAACAGAAATTCAGCACCCATGGCGCCCCGAAACAAACGTACATGTTGTTCCAGAATGACATCCCGATAGATATGGCCTGTCATCGTTACACTCTGAACATGCAGGTCAGTTTTGGAACCAAGAATAATTCCTCCCAAAACGAGCCATCCTGCACCACCGTAACGGTGTCGTTCAATGGTTCTGGCGTTCGGTCGTTCTGGCACTCTCCATATTAAAGTCCGGCGAGAATCAGACTGCAAATTAAACCTGGACTCGACGGAAAACATCACAGAAGACCACTGTTGTGGTGTCCACAATGCATGCTTTCTACTCCAGGTTAATCGCGGGCGACAATGAGTTGCGGTAATTGGAACACATCTGACAGGCCTACGAGCATATAGACCAATGTGCCCTAAGCGTCTGTACACGGTCTGCCTTGAAACTGTCGTACCGGTAGCTGAAGAGAGCTGACGAGACAGGTCTGATGCTGTGCTCTGTCTGTTTCTTTTGGCAGTAACTGCCAAATACCGGTCCTCATTCGGCGTTGTAACTCTGGGCGATTCCAAGTTCCTCGGATACTTCCAGCTGGGTACGTCCACATTCCAGTCGTCCAATAATTTTACCACGTAAAAAATCATCCAAATGCTTCCTTTGTGCCATAACTATGCAGTTATTGTACTGAAAGGCTTTTAAAGCGCTTGTGAACAATTTTACTTCTTTGCCACCATTCCTAATATACCCCTCTCTTACATTCTTGTCATTGTGATGTACTATCCGTGCCATCTGGTGGTTTCCTGTAATTTGCATATTTTTCTTCAAGATGTGTGTGATAATTCTACAGGTGAAATTTTTGTTTTAGAGTTTAATTTCTGTGTGATTCTGAATTATCCTTATTTTATGGATATGTGTGTGATTGTTCCTTCAAATAACTGAATAAAAATCAAAATTTTTTTTTAAATAAAATAGAATATGAATTATAATTTTCCACACTTTTTTCCCTTTGCTGCCAAGTTTGACTGTGTTTTCAGCTCCCCTCATATGACATCTTGTTACTCAATATATTTAATTTTGAACCTCAATTCCGTCACTATGGGAAATTTTGAAAGGCTCAGTAGTTGATGCTTGATCCAGATTTTCACTTTTGGCTGTCATTAAAATTGACTGAAAGGACAATTTTTTTGAATTATTTCATACTAATAAAATTATCTTTCATTCAATTTTCGATTTCTTGCAAAGATACTTCCCCACATCCAGGAATACGTTGTTCTACTAATTGAATGGTTTTTTCGGTTTTTATTTTTGCTTTCTTTTCTACATTTTGCATTGTTGCTTTTTAACATCGCATTGCAGTTTTGCCCGTGATTTGGCAGTTGTTGGAGTCCATACGTCATTCTACGTGTATGCACAACAAGCAAGATTCTTTACATTGCTGTGTTTCTATTTTTCAATTATCTTCAATTTCTTCTATCACTGTGGATAATAGCTTCATGCAACAGAATACTATTTTTTAGTAGTTGGACATCGAATAATAAAGAATGCTTGGTAGACGAGACTTCTCTCTCTGTAATAACAGATCAAATAAATTTAGTTTTAGGGACTAGATATTACTTTGCTCTTTCCTAGGTAAAACCACATTTTTATCCGTGTAGTTTACGAAAACGGAAAAGAACAATTAACGCGCCCTTTTTATTTGTGTGTCCTACATAAACTTTCTGTAATTCCTTCATAAGCAAGTCTAAAATACTGGAATTTTCTTAATAAAAAAAGAAGCTACTTTATAAAAATGTAGAATAACGACAGTGAAGTCTCCTCTCAATTTTTTCCACGTCTTTTGATTTTGACTTAAAATTAAAAAATTTATTCTAAGTATCTATTGGGAAATGCTGAAAGAGAACGGTACTTGGAAAAAAAATTAAATTTCTCATCTAAATGAATTATATTGCAAAATTTTTATCTGACCAAATACACCTTACACATTGTTTAAGACAGTTTTCGGTTAAAGTTAAGACAACAATTCTATCTCTATCGAATTCCTACACTTGCTCTTCTTATTCGAGGCATAACAGGATATTCTGTTGAAACTCCTACCTCGCGAAGTGCTTTCCGAATGAGAAATACACTACACAACTTTTCTTTTATACAGTACTTGAGATTCTCGTTTCTCCCTTCTGCGTCGTCTAAATGCTTTGAAATACTACTCAGTTACATATCCCAACCCCTTTCTTTCATGTCATTTTGATGTTGCACTGTAATTGTTGTTAAGCAGTATTATGTAAAGAAGAAAATTAACCCGACAAAAAATATATTTCTAAAATGTTAATGAATACACTTATTGCATTTTTATTAAACTAGACACACACTTTAAAGGGAGGTAAAATATTTATTGTCCAATATAATTATTAAATAAATTATTTTGTTTTATATAATTGAGCCGATAGGAACAAGAGCATTGAGATCCATCAAAAAGATTATCAATTGAAATGATAAAAGTGAGTTGGCATTGTTTTAACGATATCAAAAGAAAAAAAAATATTTTCAATTTTCGGTCAAGGTTACCACGTGTATTGTGTGTGTATTATTACGTGCAATGATTGCATGAATCCAATTTTAGCTTTAAATGTAATGTTCGAAATTGTAAAGGAAGAACAATATATGTATAATGAATGCATTTTAGGTAGGTGAGGTGACCAAATATAATCTTGATATATCCTCTTTATATTTAATGTTCTCTTTTTACAGTTTTAAGACAATTATTCGAAAGTTGAAATCATTTTCACTGCTTACGTTAACTCATACAAATACTAACAATAAGTTTCAAAAGATATTTTCTAAACCATAACATGTTTATTCGACTGAAAACAGTTTAAAAATTTTATCAAATATTTTAATAATCTATAAGAAGCAATTTTATTAATAAAAAAATTCTTTCAAAAAATCTTTAAATTTCAAAACATTTGTTTTTGTTCTGTTGATTCTAAAATTTTAATTTTTTTGATTTCATCGTTTTTCCTTTTCACTTTTAGTTAATATATATTTAGTTTTTGACGTATTTTTTGACTTGGTGTTTTGATATAAAGGCAGGCGAATTTTTTTAAACTATGTATGTTTCTATAATTTTTCAATTATAATTGATTCTCGATTATCTGGGGGGAGTGGATTATCTTGGAAGAAAATCATCTTGAAGACCACGTCCACATACTGAAAAATGAACGACATTGTATCTGCCTGGAAATCAGTAAAGTAGAGAAATATTTTTTTCCCTGTGTTTTTTAAAATTCTTTAAATATTTATAGAGAAGAGGAAAAAAAATGTTAAATGATATTACTAAATGGCAACAGTTAAAAATATTGGAACGTTTTAAAATTTAAAATTGCAATGCAAGAAATGAAAACTTATAAATCTCGTTTGGTTTTAAGTATATTTATAAAAAAGAAACGTTTAAATTTTTAAATGTGAATTTCCTAATTAAAGATTTTCAATGGAATTTCAAACCTATGCAGAAAAATGGTATAAACCTAAAAAAATGCGTATATTTTCTGCTGTTCTAAATACAAGAATAAGTGAAAATGACAGTAAAAATTTTTTGAGATCTTTCAATTTACTTTGACTATAATTACAATGCTGTTTCAAAAATATTTGCAGTATAAATATCAGATGAAAAACCTATAAAGAAATATTGTTGTTTAATTTATCTGTATCAAGATATTGTAAAAATATATTTGATTTAAGATAGGAACTATTTCTAAAGCATTGCGAAGAGTTAATATCAAATTTGAAATCGAAATTATTCTAGATGGATTATTACCCATATCTGTTTGTTTATTATATTTTTTTTCCTCAAAGGTAATGCATTGCTGTTATCATAAGATTCAACACTGCGATAAGAAATCATCTATTTTTTTAATTACGATTTGCGTTATATCTGTCATGTGAATCGTTCGAGTTTAAATCTCATATCTTATCGGTTATTTACTAAATGGAATGTACATGCATTACACACTGAAGCATTTGTACAGTAATATGTCTCACAAAATTATTTAAAGTTTGAATTAACATTTGAACATTTTAAACAAAATATAGTTCTGACGCTGGCGTATATAAAAATGCTCTATCTAAACATATCAAAATTAACTGAGTTGCTGATGTAATTAGAACAGATTTTTTTATCATGCTTAGTTTGAACGCTATCTGAGGCGTGAATGAGTGGTTGCTTATTAACCTCGCATTATAAAGCAACACGCAGGCTATTGGCTCAGGGACGTTTTAAGACATGAGCTTCTGCGCCCAGGCCCAGGACTTCACCCTCGGTGGGGACCTCGTTTTGCTCTCGACTCTGTCTTAATAAGATTATGATCCAGATAATTTTAATGGTCAGATATTATTCCGTACATATATTCTCTGAGAAACATGGAATTTTAAACTACATGTCAACAGGCAAAAGTGGCAAGACTGTATTATTATGTGATGAACATTGTCTATATCTAGACTAGACCTAATGTAATTCAACTCATCAGTCAACTCATTTAGACGAAATGCGGCCATTGGTCGTGCCTATTTGTGCCTAGGTTTTTGAGATTGTGAGTCGTACACATTCATTTGTTTCAAATTACCGTTTGAACGAGTATTTGACAATGCATGCTATATACTGTCTACTTAATAAGATCTCAGGTAAGGTCTTTTTTCGCATAGAAGCCCGAGGACTCAAAAAATCTTAAAATTTCTCTGAAACTAGGGCCTCAGAGTCTTAAGACGTCCCTATATGGGCCTCGTAACTTTGAATCCTGGTCAAGTATCAAGGACGACACCTGAGCTGCCAGCCTTTTCTGCAAACTCTGAGATTCGACATAGTTAACGTTCATCAGCCTCTCTGCATGGTGTCTTCAGTAGAGCAGGACTCAAACTCATGACTGGCCAGCCATGAGTACATGTCCATGACCACTTGCTGTTAGTCACATGCTATTAGGAGAGAATCTTTTGCGTGAGAGTTTGTTTTTTCTCTCCGCCAATACCTCCCCCTTTTCTCCGAGCAGATCGTTCTTCCAATGGGAGACGAACAGCCCGGGGGCCAATGGAAGACTTAATGGGAGACGAACAGCCAATAGGAGAGTTCCTCTCCCGCCTTCAGATTGCATTTCTTCCCTCCCTGTCTTACTCCCAAGAGCAAGGTGAAAACTCGCCTGTCCATTGGTTGAGCGAGTCTCTGCCATTGGTCGAGCGAGTCACTCTCAAAGATTCTCGGTCGTCTCGAAGACCCCGCCGATTTTTTAGCAATCCAGTACTTAGTTTTTCCTGCCTTAATTTTAAAAAGGGCATGTAAAGAATTCAATGCTATTCCCTAAGTGTCATGATAGGAAATAAAGATCTCTACTGAGATCAGGAGCTCCGACGGAAATGTGTCAACATCATCATTAGGGGAGAACTCAGACAGCTTTTATGGGAGGGTCGTAAAATTTAGAAAATAGATGAAAGCACCAAAGCATAACCTTTGTGTCAAAATTTTTAAAATCTCTTGGTTTATAGGAGGGGTTTGAACTCCCATCCCTCCTTGTGAGCACCACTGAACATTGTCATAAATAACTATTACTTGACTTTTTTAGTAATGAATTGTTAAAATAAAGTAAAAAAAGAAATTTTTATTGTTCACAAAAAATCAGCTTTTGAATTGGCACATTGCTTCGACTAGATGTACATTTCAGACTTATAGATTCGGAATATTCCTTCTTGTAAGCAACACGGTAAAAATATCACTTTCCCCACACATGTTCTAGACGGATTTATCTGATGAATTTTTTCTTCAAACAAATGTCTTTCATTCTACAAAAAAAAATTTCATCAAGAGTTTCCTATACAATTTGTTTCAACACTCTAAAGAAATGAAACATACGTCCCCCCTCCCTCCAAAAAATTTATTTGCATAATACTGTGAAATTTTTGACAATTCAGCTGTTGACAGAAGACATCAACACGTTTTTCAGTTATTCGCAACATACAACAAACAAAATCACACCACTTCTTCAAGCTCCCGGAACACAAATTCGTGAATTTTAAGAAATATACCAGTTTAATACACTACGCATTCCTTTTAAAATATTCGAGAGCTTCAAAGAGATTTAAAAATATTCTTTCGTTCATTGTGATATAAGCAAATCATGCTCTTTGTTGTTGTTGCTGTTGTTGTTGAGCAAGAACTTCAGAGTATGAGGGAGGTGGTGTTCTTGGTAAAATGTCATAAAAATTTGTTGATGATGGTGTATGGGAGATGGTTCCGTACAATGTTGAGTTGTTATGTGTATTGATGGGGCATGATGAGGAGCGTCTGTCAGCCAGAATTCTTGCTTGACTTCTGGAGTTAGTGAGGGTGGACACGTCTACGATAACTGGCAAACCAGTTTGCACATCTATGGTGCTAACGTACCGATGCTGTGGTGGAAGAAGAGTGATGGATGTTTCTTTGGTGCGATTGAATTGTCTACAGCACCAAGTGATTAGGAGAATCAAGAAAAGGAAGACTAGTACGATGGCGAATCCAGCTGCCACAGGAGATGTCTCTGGCGACATTTTATGAAAATGCAATAACTTGTGCGAGGGACGGCCTTAAATGTGTTCCTTGAATGTCAGATTGCTTTCATTCTAAAAAAAAGAGAAACATTGAAGATCAAACAAGTTATTAGATAAGAAGAAAAAAACACTCACATACAAAACAAAGAAAGAAAGAAAAGGTGCTGAAGCAAAATAGATAACCAAAAATATGAAAACTCCATATAAAGAAAAACTATAAACTCAAAGGAAAACTATTATGTTTTCTAAAATTGTCACTGACTTTGAGCAGTGAAGTAGGGGTGGTAGCCTTACGTTAAAGGATTCTAAGTCTTCCCTTCGGCTAAATATTTATACATAATAATAGTACATGAAAAAACGAACAAAATAAACCAGGATTGAAAATTACTTAGATCTAAAATTTGCAAGTACAATCAAATAGTAAGCTATTAAAAAATAAAACTATTTTAAATGAATTTTATACAAATGGAAGTAGCAAAAAAAAAATGAATGCAGTTAAAAAGAGGGAACATAAATTCAAAAACATACCTGAAATTTCGAAAACAAAAGAAATAATATTCAAAATGAATTAGAAAACTATAGAAGAAAATGTTTCCTATGAAATAACAATCAACAGGATGTAAACTATAGCTATGGCATTATCTGTATAACGTGTTTGAAACCGAAAGAATTTTAAAACGCAGATTGAACATTAGCGTGCATAGATTATTTTTATGGTAGGGGTTACATTAAAAAAAAAAGGTTGATGAAATCACCGAGATGTAATCTTTATAATAAAAATCAAACATTTGTTGATCTATGAGAGGGGTTTGAACCCCCAAACCCAGAGGCGTAACAGAGAATATTAAGGCCCCTTGCAAAGTCAGGTTTTGCCTTTATAATATTTTATAAATTGCTTAAATACGGCCATGTGGTCAGTCAGGCTTTGGGTCCTTTAGAATCCTGCACCCTCGGAATTCGGGGTGTACGTTACGCCACTGCCCAAACCCCACCCTTGAGTACGCCACTGAGAGGGAATGTAAAATTTTAAGTATAAGAGTGCAAAACTTATATGACAACCAGCTAAAACGACTTAGGCTTTAATTCAGTCCTAATATTTGTCATGTGCAACAGAAATTCGTCCATTTTTGTTGTTTAGTTTGAAAGGCAGTTTTCTGCCCATAGGAAAATTAAATCAAGTAATAAATAATTGATTCATTAAAGGTATTTATTTGAATTCAATCTAAGATCTACCATAATTTTGCTTTCAATTTATCTGGTTATTATACAAAGAATTGAAATTATACGAAATAAGTAATACTTTAATTATTATTGTTTGATATTTCAATTACGTTAATAATAATGGATAACACATCATCATATAACATATGAAATATTTCCAAATTAACAAAAATTAATACCATATTGTATGCATCATACTAGTTTTAGTTTTAAATTCTAGTTTCCCATCATGTATGATGAGAAAGTAGTCAATCTACTGTATATTAATATTACTTCAATGAAAAAAGGAGATAGATTTAAAAAATTAATTATAAAATGACAATAAACAAGTAATATAATTTTTTTAAGTCAATTCCTACTTAGGTCAACAAAGAAATATTTTATTTTAGCTACTTTTTATTAAATAATTACATTTAATATAAATATGTATATACATATGACAGAAACACAATATTAAGTGATTTTTCTTTCTATATATGGTGCTGAACTATTATTTTTGTTTGTTACTATTTTTTCATTAATTAAATATAATTGTTCTAATAAAATAGTATAGTAAAATAGAAATCACATTCTTAGATATTAGGCCGAACCCACGACCTTTGGATTAGAAGTCCAACGCGCTACTCATTGCGCTACAGGGACACAACGAGCGATTCCCTTTTTTATATTTGGTGTTAGACTATTATTTTTATTTGTTACTAACTATTCATTAATTAAATAGAATTAATAAATTAATATTTGAAAAAACCGTATTAACATCAAGTGTCATCCACATCAAGTTTAAAAAAACGTATTTGAACTTGAATAGAGGAATAAAAAGTATTTTATAAACGATTGAAAATTTGAACAAGATATATGAATATGTATACATAAATATAGAGAGAGTGGGAACTAATAGTAGGAATTGAAAAAAAGAACACATTCCTGCGAAAAAAAAACATTCTTTTTATCTCTAAACGTAAACAAAAGCAAATTCCATACCTTGAGCAATCCTAGAAATAAACATCCTAATCCTGAATGCTTCCTTTAAAGATAATATCAATGGAAATAAACTCCAAAACAAAAAATCGAAAGTAGACGATCTGTAGAATAACAAAGAGAATATTACTAAAATCTATAACATTCATTCATTTGCCATTTGATTCTCTATTAACTTTCAGCAAATTCACTAAATCACTGGTAACAACACTGCTAGCAAAGCGAGTAGATAGTTTTAAGTTTCGAATCTTAAGCCAAAGAGATAAAGTCCCTTTTCTAAACTCGTGGGACGGAAGATAATTGCGATAATTTAGTGCCCTATCATATTCATAATTCGCCATTTTGGAATAATGAACTGTCTGATAGGAAAAAGGCGATAAAAATCACTGCGTGGAGCAATTTTACCTTGCCTTGTATTTATCTAGTTGATCACACATACACATATTTTGGGGAGTGTGACATTATTCATGCTGAGGTGACGAAATAGTTATTGGGCGATTATTACTATGTGTGGCTTCGTGTAATTTGATGTTTTGTTTCCTAAAAACAAGTGTGTGTGGAGGTTACGGAGGTGACATTTATTTGAAGTTTAGTTGTTTTTAAAAGTGATAAAACATAACTCTGTTTGGGAGCGTGTGTGTGTATGTTTTGAAGCTTATTATATACTCGCGTAAAAATTTATTTACTGAAAATAATATGAAGAACTTTGATGATTACTTGAAATTTTTGTTGTGTTTCAAAATTTTGGGATTCCAAAGATGAAATAATGTTTTTTGATTAAATAAAATACTTCTAGATAAGAATCCTGGCTCTTTACAAGAATAATAGTGATAAATATAATGAAAAGAAAGAGTAAGAGATAATATTTTCTCCCGTAAAAAAAAATTCATATTTTTTGCTGAATTTTTTAAAAACTTATGCTAACTTCAAGATGAGATAGATATGAGTTATGTGAGAAAATGGCAACCAATATCATAAATTACTTTTTAGAGAAAAGTTATTAAAGTCATTCAGGAAGTCATTTAAGTACACAAACTTAAAAGCAATATAAAATTTGATACAATAATACTAGTTAATATACAAGGGGGAGGGCGCGAACTTCCTGTTTTGAACATGTTACAGTAATATTCGCAGGGAGGGGAAGGGTGTGGGGTGGAGTGGGATACTTCTGTTCCCGCCACTCTCAGTCTCAAACATGTTGTGGTCGAGGCAGCAGCGCGCTTTTGCCGTGGAGGCATATTTCTCAAACGGTCGATCCAGTGGCGTAACGGAGAACATCAGGACCCCCTGAAAAGTCAGTATTTGGACTCCAAGACCTAACTCGTATTTGGCGTCAGTCAGGCTTTGCCCCTCTTCAATGTGGGGGGTGTACGTTAAGCCACTGGGTCGGTCGATGATTGCAGTACAATGTGCCTTTCGTCGTCATTTCGATATTCTTTTACGAGTTCGTGTTCCTGATCAGAAATGTATTTTAATGCAGATGAATGCATTTCGAGCAACGGAGAATGTCTTGAAAGAAAGGAAAGAACCTTCGAAGACCATTAGAACACCTGAAAATGTGAAACGAGTTCTTGTGCCAATTCAGACCGGTAGGTGACAATGATCCGACAATTCTTCTTACCCGCTCTTCAAGCATGGGATCTTGACAACGTGTGGTTTCAACAAGATGGGGCTACAGCACACAACTCCAGGGTTTTCATAAAAAGTAACCTTCCCCGAATGACTGCGAGAGAGCGTAAATTATCCTGCGTGCTCACCAGATTTATCTCCTCCTGATTACTTCCCGCTGGCTCATCTCAAGTCCCTGGTTTTCAAAGATCGCTCTAAGACCCTGGCAGACCTACGAAGCAACATCCGAGCCAAAATTGACAATATTCCGGTCGATATGCTTGAAAAGGTGACTCAGTTTTCGAAATCGACGACATCAGTGTATTGATAATGCAGGGGGCGACATTTAACAGACATTGTGTTTAAAACTGTGTACATTCAAAGTTCCAATGTTGCGTGACAGGTGGAAACTAACAACAGAGTCGAGTGAAACATGTAGTGTGTTTTATTGCATTTTCAAAACAGAAAGCTCCCACGCCCCGCCTCTTTCTCAATTGTAATAATACATTTATATATTTATATACAGGAAAAATGAGAAAATGCTCTATTTTTTTAAATCCGTTTATCAGGGGAAAGTATGTATTATACATAATTTTTCTGCATTAAGTAGAGGCTTTTCCTGGATTTTCTGGTTCTTTTCACATCCCAATATACTTTGTCATCATTTGGTTGTTTTTCATTACTTGAGTCATGATATCTTCTTCAATCATTTCTTTTCACAAAGCCGCATTTCAGTCCACGTTTATGAAGTCATTACATGAGATTGCTGGAGTAGAAGTTACCTTTTTTCAGTTGTTGAAAACAGGCTTTTCTCTTACGTTTATTCCTTTAGTTTCTCTCTTTAAAAATACTGCCTAATGAAAGCATTTCACAATGTATTTTATGCACTTATCCCAAAGTTCTGTCCACTTCTTAAAAACATGTAAAAGTCCGTTTTGTGAGAGCTGTTTCAAAACCACCTACGCAGCCTTTACACATGCTTTGTTGCTTGCAAAACGTTTGCCTCGTAATGGTTTCTTAAGTTGAGGAAACAGACAGAAATCGCATGGATTGGGATGAGGGCTGTATGGAGGGTGTGGTAAAATCTCTGCGTTGTTCTGCTGCGAAACATACAGTACGCAACGAGCAATATGTGGTCGGGCACTGTCATGGTGCAAAAGGAAACCTTTTCGAAGCAATGGACATTTCCTTTTAACGTGCTCTGCCATTGTTCGCAGGACATTCGTGTAGCACGAGTCGTTTACGGTAGTACCGGATTCAACAGCGTGTTGATACACAATTCCTTCATAATAATAAAAAAAAATTATGGCCATAACTTTACCAGCTGATTTCACAGTTTTTGCTTTCTTGATTGTAGGCGAAGATGGATGTTTCCATTCACTGCTTTGTTGTTTTATGGTTGGATCATAGTAATACAACCAAGCTTCGTCTACTGTGATAAAGCGTTTAAAAATATTGTTGCCTTCTTGTTCCAGTCTGTAATCATATCGTATCATATCAAAGGTCTCCGATGTTGATTTTTACTTCCATTTCGACAACTGAGCGCGTCTCGTAGGCACCCACAAGCACGCTTCAGTTTGTTCATGTGATACTCAAGAATACGAGTCTGTACACGCCATCTATCGGTAGCTTTTGTTAATACAGGCAATAAACTTTTCTTATGCCACAGAAATTAACATTCCGATGAGTGGTTTTGCGGCAGTAAAATTAGTCTTATTACTTATGAAACAGCTTACGTATATTTTTAGGAATATTAAAGTACGTAATAATGTACATCAGTTGCTCGGCTATTTCTGTGGTAATGATTTAAAAGCAATCGCAATAAAAATTCCAATTACCGTAAAATCCGACGTATAACGCGCACCCGTACTTTAAAGCTACGTTTTTTAATTTTTAGGTATATTCACCATATAACCCGCACCCCCTTTTTCATGAAATGTACGTGTGAAACGCTCTTATGTTTTTATTAAAGGTATTACCCCAGACTTTTGAAAAAAATACCGTATACTTCTAGAACCGCCCTTTAAATTCGTTAGGCATGTCATTTCTTTTAAATAAACAGTATTCCTATCTTTGAAATATTTATTTTTTTTATCTTAATTTTATTTTTTTGGCTCATCCCTTTTTTTTTTTTTTTTTGAAGCTATTTTTATATCCGGTATATAACGTGCCCCCGTAAATTTTGATTACATTTTTTTGTTTTCGAAGTGTACGTTATACACTGGATTTTACGGTAATCATAATTTTCTTCGAAGTTTTAATGCAGAATTCTAGACATTTGGATTTTGGACATTAAGAACATTTTTAAGTTACTTAAATATAATTTTTAAAACTCTAAAAAAAATTCTCATTAGCGACAAAATGCACCCGAACCATAACTATTGCATAGCCACAGAATATAATAGAGCTAAATATAAGGAATGAATATAATTAATGAATATATCTCCAACGAGTATAATGGTGTTGTAGGGATTATGAAAAGGAAGTTAAATTGTGAAAGTTCTTGGCACTTTGGAAAATCTATACTGTGCACTTGTTTACATAAATTTATCATAGATGTGCGCTGGATTTCCTGAAAGACGTAGGAGCTGCCATGAATTGATATGGAGGTGATAATATGATATGCAATGATTGATAATGTATAATGTACATCATCTAATTTGGAACACGATTTTTATAGGTTAATGACCTTGGAAAAGAAGTATGAATGAAAATTTAAAGTGGAGTTAAAAATATTTTTTTAAAAAAAATTAGCTGATAATTCATTTAGTATTTAGACGGGACTTTCAATTCTTTAAGTTAGGATTCGAAAAAGAGATCCTAGCTGATGTAGAATTAGTTTTCAATTTATGAAGCCTAATGAAAAAATAAAAGAATTGAAATTGGGAGGGAGCACAAAAGTTCAGGAAAGCTACAAGTGTTCAGGCATCAAAAAGAGGAAATTAGTTAGTTGAATGGGGGGGAGCAATTTTTTTTTAGAATTTCAAGTTAAGTCATTCACAGGTACGAAACTAGTTTTCAGTGATCAGAAGCGTACACAAACCTCTTTTTTTTGGAAAGGGGGTTCATTCTGAAAAACACGTATTCGTAAGCTCCATAGGTAATCTCTATGGTAAAAATTAAGTATCTATTACTCCAGGGGGATGTCAAAGCTCACCGTTATGTACGCCATGGAAAATGGTTAAAAATTCAAAGGAAAACTCATTATATACTTCCAAACGAAGTTTCAGCAATGAGATTCAAATGAAATTATTTTCTACATTCCTTCAAGACTACAGTTTTAAAAACATGCTAAACATTTGCCGAATGTGGATTTAAAAGTCTAATTTCAGGAAGCTATATTGCTTAAGGTATCCGACTACATTCGGAACCGTGATTTTAAAAAGGAACAAAAATGGATAATTTTCATGATACACTGCTCAAAACAATTAAAGGATATTGTAAGTTTTATATAAAATAAATATATAAGCGAAATTTTTTTTGCCGAAAATGGAAGAAGATAATCACAAATACAAATTTTTCTGATTTTCAAACTGTGGAGTATGCTAATTTTCAGTTTGACGTCAAAAACGTCGCTTCAGCGGCAGCGAATGAAATTTGACTTTCAACTGAAATGAAGACAAGGATGGTCGGCATTCAGTGACTGCTTTGTTTCGATGAGTACGATGTCTCAGCGCAGTCATTTAACCGATTCAGAAGCTTGGAGAGTTGTTGGTAGGTTAGAAGGGGGCCAAACTCAAGCCGAAGTAGCGCAAGCCATTGGAGTGTCACAAAGTGTGATTTCCAGGATCTGGAACCGTTTTTTGGAGACTGAAAGTGCAGGCCGAAGACCAGGACAAGGTCATAGACGGGCAACAACGCCCAATGAAGATCGTTATTTAGTGTTAACGGCTCGGAGACACCGAAATAAGAACGCTATTCATCTCCAACAACACCTTCGCTCGGCTACTGGCACCACGTTTTCAACTCAGACTGTTCGAAACCGGACCCATGGTGTAGGTCTGTATGCTCGCCGACCGATGGTATGTGTTAGACTAACATCAAGGCATCATCGCGACCGCAGGGAGTGGGCAACAGAGCAAGTGAACTGGAGGAGAAATGAATGGAGCAATGTTCTTTTTTCTAACGAGTCCCGTTTTTCTGTTCATCCGAATAATAGGCGTATTTTCATCTGGAGGGAGCGTGGCAGTAGGAATACTCCTGCGTTCGTGCACGAAAGTGTCAGATTTGGCAGTGGGGGAATGTTGGTGTATGGTGGCATCTCCATTGACGGGCGCACAGACCTCTACATCATTCGAGATGGACCTCTGACTGCTCGCCGATATAGGGATGAGATCCTCAGACCTATTGTAGTCCCTTACGCTGCAGCAATCGGAGATGACTTCATTTTAATGGACGATAACTTCAGGCCACATCGTGCTAACCTGGTGGAGGATTTCCTTTTAGAGGAAGGAATCTTGCGAATGGAATGGCCAGCGTGTTCTCCAGACATGAATCCAATAGAGCACGTTTGGGACGCTCTAGGAAGACGAGTTGCTGGCCGCCAACCACACGCACAAACTCTCCAAGAACTGGAAAAAGCTCTTCTGGTAGAGTGGGACAGAATACCCCAACTCGTGATTAATAGCCTCATTGACTCCATGCCTCAAAGGTGCTCAACGTTGCTGGCCGTCCGTGGAAACCATACCCCCTACTGAAAATGATTTCCTTTGAAGAAAACACCTTTTCTTATTCTTTTTTTCTCATATGCACAAATTGTGTTTTTTTCCTTTTGTACACAAATGCGCAATAAAATGCATTTTTTTCTGCCAAACATGTGTAATTTATTCTCATATAACCTACTACGTCTGTCGACCATGTATCAATCAGCTAAAAAGTTTCCCAGCCACAAGATCCACCGAAAACCGCAATATCCTTTAATTATTTTGAGCAGTATATTTAGTGTCACTTAGATTAGAATATATGCATAAAATTGTTTTAAGGACATTTTGACAAAAATTTTTTATTTAAATTCAATATTTTGGCAAAAAATTAACTTAGAATAACCTTTTTTCAAAAATTTCTCCTTTTGTGAAAAATGCTTCTATTATAATAATATTTTGCCTGCGTATAGCTCAGACCTCTACACAGAGGCTCAACTATGAGTTTTGAAAAATTCACATTATTTTCAGAGTTACAACCATAGGAAATAATTATCGGCTTTTTTTTCTTAAAATTTCTCCCCTCTGTTGTCGTAAAATATGAATAAACCCACTTCTAAGTTATATATTTCAAAAATTCTAGTTGAGCCTTTGTATAGAGGTCTGAGCTATATACAAGCAAAATACTATTATAATAGAAGCATTTTTCACAAAGGAGAATATTTTGAAAATGGGTCATTCTATGTTCATTTTTTGTCAAAATATTGTACTTAAATAATTTTTTATTGTATTACTATTCTTAAAACAATTTTATTTACATTTTCTAATCTAAGTGACACTAAATATCATAAATATTATCCATTTATACTCTTTTGCAAAATCACGATTCCGAACCTAGTCGGATACCTTAAAGATTTAAGAACACACAAAATCACACTTTCCACAGAACCATATAAACTTCGTGTACAGTAAGACTTTTTGTACAATAATGAACCTTCTTTCAAAATCTACAGGAAATAATAAGGAAAAAAAATCTTTATAATTTAAATAAAGTATGTACCTGTAAGGGGTCATAAAATTTCATCCATGTATTGATAGGATAGGAGAGGCAACGACAGAACTCTCCTCTTCATTTCTACGGTGAAGTGCTGTTAATCTGACAGAAGACGGTCATAACTGGTTTCGAACACTACACAAGAGCACTCGAAAGTGAATCAAAATTTATCAGTTGCAAAGAGGAGATAACGCGGGATGAATGCCAATTTCTAAACATCGGAATCCATTGAACTCAATATTTGAAAAACAATGACAGGACACTTTAGAGGTTCCCCTATTTTGTACTTGTTTTTCTCTGGATTCTTTTCAGTACGTTTATCTTTCAGTTTTGACTGTAAATATCGTCTCATTCTAAGTAGCGTCAGTGATTTATTTAAACTTTTTTAATGCACTGAGAATAAAGCTCATTTTTGATTTCACATATAAAAAAAGTAAATGGCGCAACGTTTCATGTTAGAGATAGCTTCATTAGTTAATACATTTTTTAGAGAACAACTTGTATTTTACATTCATGCCGATTGATTGATTGATTTTAATTAACGTCACAGTGTAAACCAACCCGAAGGATATTGGCAACGGACTTTGTAATTATGAGCCATGGTCAAGCGATAAGGACGATACCAGAGTTAACATCCCACTCTCCATACTACCCCACCATGTCAACGGGAGGACTTTGAGCCTGGACGTCCCTTCGGGGGCTCTTCTTCTTTAGATGTGGGCGGGTGTCACAATCCCGAGGTGCCATAGTGATCTTTTTTCTGTTCCCCAAGAGGTTTACTGTATGGAAAACATGGTTTCACGAACCCGGGGTATCCCAGTGATCCTTCTCTATTTTCGACCCTCTTTCTTGTCATCCAATTCCTCCTTTCTTTCTTTTAACTTCGAGATAACATATATGATTTTTTAAATATGCGGCGGTGTGATAGCTATATGAACTTGTACCAACATCGCGCGAAGACGATCGTTTTGGCGTGATCGGCTAAGTACTCGCATTTTCATTCGGAACGGAAGGTACCCAGAACGAATCATCCTTCATTAGTGACCCTGGCCGTGCAAAGAACCACACCCTTCACTCGCCGCTGTCGTGGCGCCATCTATCCACCGCAACAGCAACCAAACCATCGAACATTGACGCAAAATAAGCCGTTACTTCTCGAAGTCGTCAAGCAATGACGCAATTAAACCGTCACACACATGACGCAATTCTCCAGCCGTCATGCACGAAACTGACGCAACCCACCAAGTGACGCAACTGCTCACATGCTCGCCACGAATATGGTATAGTTCGTTCGCCTATTCGCCAAAACACTGGCAGGGGAGCATGCGGCGGTGTGATAGCTATATGAACTTGTATCAACATCACGCGAAGACGATCGTTTTGGCGTGATCGGCTAAGTACTCGGATTTTCATCCGGAACGGAAGGTACCCAGAACGAACCTTCCTTCAAATATACACGTTTGCATTTCTAAGTTTCTTTATTTTTGATTATATAATATTATTTATTGTTATTAACACAGTTTCATTTACATTTTGTAATGCGTTAATTTGGTTTCGTTATGATGTATAATTTTATTTTCTCTGATTCCGATATTCATATTGTGTTTTACTAGCGCTTTTTAACATTTTAAGATATGTTTTTAATTTTTTTAACAAATGTTTGGCGCAGTATAGCTAAAACTGGCTCTTGCACAAAAAAAAAAAAAAAAAAAAAAAAAAAAAAAAAACCCACATGCACTATCTTGAGCCTTGACAGATTTAACAACGTACATCACCTTCTCTACACATCGAGTTTTTAGTGACATATTTCGAAAGTGCGGCTCGGCAACACAGGTGACGAGCTCGCAATCATAGCCATTTGACTGCTGCGGCTACTATAGCCATGGTGAATAATTAAGCCTAAAATTCCTGCAGGATTCCGATAGTTATTTAGGATAAAAAAAATTACTAAAATAATTGCAAAATCTTCCGATAAAAAATCTGAATATTATAACATGGGTGTGTGTTTTTGTAAGTAAGAATTATGTCTTTTTTCTGTCAAATAAGTAACTCTTCAATTTCGTTGAAGAGCTTAATAATTTACTTAATAACTAATATAACTATTTAAGAGACTCAATAAGATTTAAATTAGTTTTGAGAGTATTAAAAAGTACAGCAAACTCTCATAAATTCAGACCCAATTATACCTGACTTCCTTCCTCGGTGGTTCGACAGCCCAAGGTGAGCCTCGACGGCTTCAAGAAGCCTTTTCCAAGCCAGCCGTCTTCCTGCTAGTGTTCTCCTGTTTTTAGTTCTCAAACTAGGAGATATTTTCTAGGCCATATCAAGCTATATTAGATTTGGCCTGCCTTTTCTCCGTGTGCCAATTGTTGGGCATCGAAAACTTTTTTAGTGGTACGGTCTTCATCCATTCTGGCAACATGGCCTGGCCCTTTAATTCGTTGTATTTTGATGAAGTTAACAATGTCAGAGATTCTCTATAGGAGTGATAGAGATCGAAATTTGATCTTCTTCGCCCTATGCCATTTTCCTGAATTCCTCCAAAAATAAATCTTAAAATCATGCTTTCGTAGATACTTATGTTCTCATCTGTTCGAGACTTGGACCAAATTTCATATGCTTAAGTTAATACTGATCTTAAAAGACTTTAATACAGCAGAACTTTTTTGTTTTTATTTTGATTAAATTGGATTTCATATATTTTTATTTTCCGTTAAGATTAGCCATAGTAAATCTTTTAGATTTTAGTTGTGCAATTGTGTTCCTATTGTTAATTTCAGAACTGAAATAAATGAGAAACTGTCAAGAACTTCAAAATCATACTTTTCAATTCTCAAAGGCTGACTTTGGCCAAATAAGAAAGGTCTAACTTAAGGTGGACCGTAAAGATAATACAAATTGTTAGAAACGTAGATTTATTTCGAATACATTATAACTTAACTCAGTGGCACGACAGCTCACATGAGGGCCAAGGCTTACTGTACCCAACTCAGTGTACTCGACCTTGGGACCTGAGCAGATGTTCCGGTCAGGTGATCTGTCTGGCGCGAAACCCCCAGTGTTAAGTTCCCTAGCAAGTTTGGTACTCATTTATCGACCCACTGAAGGGTTGAAAGGCCGAGTCAACCTTGCCCTGCCCGAGGTTTGAACCTCGGACCTGTGGCGTGGAAGTGCGATGCACTAAGCTCTCAGCCACCGAGATTCAATTCATTATAATAAACATATGTAAAAGAACAAGAAAAATTTAATATGTTCGTCCTGACACTTGACATCTCTTCTCTGCTATTATCTTTCCTATTTTGGGAGAAACTTTGATACTTTATTATGTATTATTATGCGCCGGTATAGTGACTGGGCCGCATGCAGCCCGTAGTTAATTTTTTATCAAAATATTGTACTTAAATAATTTTTTATTGTAATACTCTATTCTTAAAACAATTTTAAATGCATTTTCTTAACTAAGTGACACTAAATATCATGAAAATTATCCATTTATGCGCTTTTTTAAAATCACGGTTCCGAACGTAGTCGGATACCTTAATATTGTGTAAATAATATATTGGTTCGAATTCTCTCTTGAACAACTATTTATCATTTGTTTTATTTCATTTTAAAATACGTGTTCTTTTTGCTGTGCACAATGGCTATTTTTTTAATTCCAGATTCTGGACGGCCTAGTACCCCAATTATTCCGGATGAATGAAGTTTTATTATAATATAGTTCATAAACTGTTACATTCTATATTAAGTGTATCATAATATAACTATTTAAATTTTTATTGTTTACTAATGTTTATATTAATATTCGAATGTTTGAACATTATTTCTAAAGTAAATAGGTTATTGATAGTACATACTATGAATTTATTTTCGTTGAGTCAATATTAGCTTAAAGTTTATTATTGTTCAGTTGTTTCATGACCATTTCTATTTCACAAAGCTACACACAACCGCAATTTTTAAGACCACAGAAAACATTTACACATCTTTATGCAACAGTAAAAGCAACTGTAGCTTTCTGTTTTAAATTCACATGTAAAATACGCAACTATGAAAGTCATAAATGAGTAAATGATGTTCTGACTTCAGGATAGTGTTATATCTTATTCATCCAATGATTTATATGAATTATTGAACTTGATTATAATCTGTGTCGTAAATTATGTCAGGTTAACTATAGTGAGCCTTAGATCAATGTTTATAACTACAGCAGTTTTTTAAGGTATCCGACTACTTGCGACAACTTTTTTTTAAAAAAATGGAGATATGGGGATTTTTTTGTAGTTTTTAGATTTGCTTAATATATATTTTTTGAAAAATATGCTAAAATGAAGAAGAGAAAAGAAATTATTATTACTAAAATAGGAAAAAATAGGTAAAAATGTACAAAAAATAGCATAAACGGGGCCCAATCTGTACCAAAAGTTTATGAATAAATTTTCAATTCTAATGTGTTGCAATGCTATTAACTTTTGAAATGACCTTCAGGATAATTGATATTTTAATTTTTACAAAAACTAGAGTACTTTATCTCAGTTATTACATAAAATTGCTTAAGAAAACAGTGATTATATTCACATAAGGAACTGTAAATTTTGTAATAAAACTGTGGTTGTGATAAATTTGAAGATTAAAACACTTCTACTATTATACAGATTATACACAAAAAATTTCGGTTAAATATTTTCGAAACTTTTCAGCAATCGCTGTCCGCCTTTGAAAATTTTCAAAAAAATACGTTTCGAGTAAAGGGCATTTTAAAGTATGGCATCTAGCTTAAAGCAGTGGCATCTGCTTTTACTAAAACACTTGTAGTTTTTGTTCTAGAGAACGGAAAATAATAAACTTGGTGTTTTTATAAAGCTAATATGATGGCCTATAAAATCAAATCATAAAAAAATTTGTCTATTTTTGGCAAAATTCACAATTTTAGGGTAGTCGAATACCTTAAGTAAAAAATATGTGTATTTTATGAAATAAAAAAATATTGCTTCTTTGTAAGAATTTATAGCTACCAGAAGAAAAAAAGTAACACATTTCTCTTTATAACAAGCTACACAAATTTGAAAGCAATGAATTGTGAAAAACACTTTTAATTCAAAAATATTTCTGAGGAGCAATATCAAAAATTTTCATAAAAGTTCCATAAACAATTCAGAAAATTGTTTGCCGAAACTAAAAAGTCATTTATGTTTAATTATAAACTGTCAATTTTCTTAAATTGTATTTAATTTTCTACATTGCTAGCAAGTAAAAATGCTGCACCAGAAAAAAAAATCGGAATTTTATTTACTGTACATATCTAATATATTTGCAGGAAGACATCAACCTTTTTTACAATTGCATTGGGGTATATTGTGTGCTGAATTCATAATCCCGAGCTGCCTGTTTGGCAGCAAAAACAGACCTAATCCGGTTGAGACCGAGTCCAACTAAGCTTAGATAATAGATATGGGTACACTATTCCATGTGGCTTCACCTTCATGACATTGTTTATTATCTGTAGTGATTGACGTCCCAGTCCCTTGGTATTCTCAATGAAAATTAGATCTGGAGAATATACTGGCTAAGGAAATAGTTAAATTCGTTCTGTATAAAGGGTCAAGACAGCACGAGAAACATGCAATCTCACAGTGTCTTGATGAAAAGCTGAGTCCCGGAATCATCGAAATAAGCACATCTTTGAACCTTAACAGAAAATCAGTCAGAAATGCTGCTGCGGCTGTTCAAATTATGACTGGGTTGTGTATCCAAAAGCACCTCACTCCATTACTTCAAATGCTAGGGTAGCCTAACAAGGGAAGATTCTTATCTGGAAACATTTATTACACAGGGTGCTTCCAATAACGAAAAATTAAACGGGTCAAAATAAAACGACTAGTTTTGATTCCTTTATTATTATATACGGGAGTATTATTATGAAAGACGAACTCTGCTTTAACGTACATAGCAGACTCAAGCTCAGATTTCAACACGTTTGATTTATTATACTCTTAATAAAGCAGAAACTGCGAATTTACAAAGGAAAGTCAAGAAAGAGTGAAGAATATTGGAAATATTGAAAGAGCAAGCAGATGCCCTGATGGGAAAACGCCGGGGGATTATTTCTCCTTTTAACCTTCCAAATGTAAAGGATAAATATTGATGAACTTCGTGGGCCTCGATCGGGCCTTTGCGGCTTAGGTGTGGCATTAGTAACAACAAAAGAAATATTTTATGTATTTAGGGGGCAAAACAAGATGAGAAAATACCCAAGAAAGAATTAAGGTGATGATATTATTGCTATTAATAAAATGCAGTTTGGCGGAGGTTTCAAGTTCAGATCCAAATTCGTACATTTCGTCCCCATGAAACAGAAAAATGGAAACCGTAAATGACCAAAGCGGATGGCTACTGTCACTGATTGTGTGAAATCTTGAACAGAGGGGTGCTAAATCATCAAAGTGCGTTTTTTAAAATTTACTTTGCTTTCGTTAATTTTCGAGATAAGTACAGATATGCAAATTTCTGTCTGGGACAACAGTAAAGTCCAGAAGACCGTATATTTATTTCTATATATGTTATTCTATTGAATTCTTTTTTATTATTTCGAGTTTTACTGCAGCAATTTAAATTTCTTATCAATTTAAATTATTATTTTATCCTCAAATCCACACAAACCTTACTTATTTCAATTTATATATACAGTCGGACCTCCATACTACAAACCTCTATATTGCGAATTCCTCTATTATGCGAATTCTTTCCTGGAATCAAGAGAAGAACAATATTGAAACATGATTCCCTATTTAACGAATTTTCTTCGTAACAAACTTTTTCTTCGGGATTTAGCGCGACTTCGTTAAATAGAGGTTCGAATGCATTAGTATAGTATATACACATGGTGTGCAAAAGCTAAGGAACATAGATTTTTCAAAAACTACTGAGCCGACTTCATATGAAAATTGGTAAATATAACAAAGAAAAGATGTTTTTTTTTGCTATCCAATTAAATTCGACCTCTTTCATTTTAAGCAAATAAAGCAAATGATAATACAAGTACTACAAACACTACACTGCAGTTTTAGTTCTGCTTGTGTTGATGAAAACCTGCTATTATTTTTGAAACTTTTGCAAACAGTGGCACAAAGACATCGTCTTGGTGATGGATTACGAAAGACAGCAGGTGAAAGGCTGAAGGCAGGCCAATCCCAAATGGAGGTAACAATGTAGCTCGATGTGTCCCGAAATGTGCATTCTAGATGGTAGGACCAGTTTTACAAGACCGGAATAATATCCAGAAGAGCAGTTACTGAGCTCCGAAGAGCTACCATGTCAATACCCCTATTTGTAAGGCGCAATAGGGGATAATAGCTATTCAACTTACAAATTCATCTCCGCTATTTCTAGTGCTTCAATTCAAAAGCTTTTTGTCTACTGCGGATTTGGTGAAATAGAGCTTTATACCAACAAAGCAATGATTTGCATCCAACTCACTCTTGATCACAGGAGAGCCCGCTTGATATGGCGCATATAATATATCTTTGGATATAGGAAGAGTGGGCCTTTATTTACTTGCCTGATAAGTCGAGATTCAGTCTGAAGACTGATTATCGACCCGTTCAAGTATGGAGTAGACCAGGAACGGTAAAGTTTCCCCAACATCATGAAAAGGGACCATTACAAGAGTGGTGAGGCTGTTTGGGTCGGCATGATACTGGACAGGTACAATGAGCTGAACGTCTTTCAACAATATTGCCCTAAGGTATAAGGATGAGATCTTACAGCCACGTACAATACTTTTCAGAAGAGAAGCTGGCTCCCGGTTCATTTTTACGAACAGAGGGTACACACTGGTTGACCAATACCTGAAGATTTAGGCTTTTCACAGAATGAAGTGGACAGCCGGATTTCATGATCTGAATTGCATAGAGTATGTCTAGGATGCTCTTGACAGAGCAATCGAAACTCGCAAGTCCTCTCCCAGATTATCCCCGTGGCCGTAGTAGCCTAGTGGTCAAGATCAAGGACCAGTGGCTGGCATGTTATGAGTTTGAACCTAGTACCTCTAAAGACCCATCATGTAGAGGCGGCCGATGCACGTTAAATCTGTCGAGGTTCAAACTTCCTCCCATTGACTTGGTGTGGAAGTAAGAAGAGATAGAGGCCAGCTCAGTTGTCGTCTTCTTCACCTGACCATGTTTCAAAATGCATTTTTTTGTGCGACGTAAAATTTTCTAACTCTAACCCAGATTATTCCTGGAGCTAAGAAGGACCTTAGTGGGATTTATTTCCCTAAGACCGCATGAGCAAAAACAGTGTCCATTTTGAGTAAGTGCTATTAATGTCACAGACTAAAGCAGCGTGGAGCTATTGGTGACGGATCTCGAAATTTCCGTTGCCAAGTGACGATAACTACACTCAAGATAGTATCACAGTCTTTTAACTTCCACACTAAGCGAACATGATGTGACTTTGAGGCCCGGCAGATTAAACATGCATCAACCTCTCCACATAGCGAGTCCTCAATGGCACCATGACACGAAATCGAGTCGCCACCTACGAGTACATTACCATGATCACTCAACTACCGCGACCAGACGTTCGCTTTGCGAGCCGCATTACAGCGTCAGGGGTGTGAACATACCCCATATTAAACTCTCCACAAGTGCCCTCTTACAACATTATTTTTGGACTATCATGTTTTCATGAAATAAATGATAATCATGAAGGAGTGCTATTAATTATTTATGATGTTCGTTTTAGTGATACTTTAAAGTACTTTCCTATCAAATTTCGCTTGAAATGGTTCAATAGCTTTTGCAAAATCTGTGAAAATCTGATTTTTCTTTAATTTTTGCACAATAGTGTATTTTATAATCTTGATTATTTGATAAATGGAGGTTTTAATTACGAGAAGGCTACGCAAGGTTTATAGTTCATGTAGTATTTCCCGAGTATTTTTGATGTTAATGGTTTAAAAAACAAATATGTTTTGCTATGTTATACGTAACTATCGCAAGAGTTTGATAATTTTTTTTTTCAAGATACAAACAGATCAAACTTCGATTTTGGTTTCTGGTCCGAAAAACTCAATGGTCATGCAAATTCTAAACTGACAGTATCAGCTTAAGAGATGTGCAATAGATTAACATTAATACTAACAATAAAGTCATCTTTGATTTTTTTTATCGATATATTAATTTTGTAGTACTACATGAATAATTAACTATCTCGCTTATTGTGTTTTAGTCTGGTTTTATATTTGTTTAAAACACTATTTCGCTTAAAATGGGGAGGGAGAAATAGGAAAAACTTCGTAATCTCCACTTGCTGAATAAATACAAATATTATCGAAAATACTCATTTTAGTGTATAAATGTATAAATCAACTGCACAACCAAAATATTTTCTGAATTTGTTTACTTGCCTAGAACAAACTCTTTACGACCTGCCATGTTGAGGGGGTTGATGCACGTTCAATCAGTTGAGCTCTAAGTCCTCCCTTTGGCATGATGTGGTAGTGTGGAGAGGGAAAGCCAATTCAGATGTCATCCTCGTCACTTGGGTGATCCTCAAAGCTACGAGGCTCGTCGAAAAAACTACAAACAGTGATTTACCACCATTTAAAAAGAGATATTTTCTTTCTATATTCGAGTTAATAAATCAGAAAACAGCGATGCTATGTAAACAGAGGTTATGAAACAATATAGTTGCCTTAAAACACAGAAAAGTGCCGAAAAAATTCTGAATGTGTGGTATGTAGTAGAAATAGAAAAGACCCAGGGGCAGTAATAAAAGAAACATTTGGGATTCAGTTTTCTATTTTTTCAGTTTCAACTCACATCCAGGTAATTATACAGTGTGGTCCCAAATTCATCGTACAATCTTTAAGAGTAGGTACAGGACATTGGAACAGTCATTTATTGTATAGAAATGCATGGGTGCTAGTGACGTGGTGAAGCACAAACACCAAAAATAAGAGACGAAAGGAAATACAAAGTGTTTATTAAAAGCGTCGTTGACAAGCGTAATGTTTACAATAATTCTTCATAACTGTTCAACACATGAACTATGAAGTCTAACTACAGCTCACATTGCTGTACCACCTATTGGCAGTAAGAGAAGATAGCCTGCCGGATTCAAAGCTTGTACTCGTTGAAAATGGAAGAGGTGTAAGCGATTTTCGTTTAACAGTCTACAAATGGTCTGATGACTCATACTTACGTGATGAGCAATAGCTCTTGTACTTGACTCGGGTCTATCAGCCACAACATTCAAGATGCTTTCTTCCAGGCTTGGACTGCCTACAGCTCTTCATCGACCAGCATCATGTATGGTGTCGTGGAACGAACGTGTTTTACGTTGATGATGTAACCGTTGAAAAATTCTGTGATCCGGCATTCGTCGATCGGGAAACTGCGCGTGATATATTCGTAGCGCAGCTCTTCCTTTAAAATGTACACGTCCGTACATGTAATGCACGTCTGCGCCTTCGGTTTACATAAAGTCTCCCATTGTAAACGTTAGCACAATTGTGAATGGAGCTTTCCCCTACTGAAATGCATCATGTTGAACGGTGACTAGCCATCTATTGCCCCCTACCGGCAACGAATCCAACCGATAGCTCCATTTCTCTTTTTTTTTTATTTCCCCTGTTTGTGCCTCACTGCGTCATTTGCTACCATATATTCCTATGCAATAAATGATTGTTACAGTGTCCTGTATCTAACCTTACAGTTTGTACCATGAATTTGGGACCACCCTGTATTACCATATATTCCGACGCGTATAACGGGCACCTATACTTTCCCATTGCATTTTTTAGCTTTCAGTCCTATTCGCCGTATAATGCACACCCTTTTTATGAAGAAATCTGAGATGTACACGTGCAGTGCTCTTATCTTTTGAAGTTTAGAAAGAGCGTGTGAGTGGATACAAAAAGGAATGTAATTAAACCATAATAATACAAAATCATTTAAAAAAGTAGTATATCTAACAATCTAGATGGAACTGAAGATGATTATGTATTTATGTGTGTGTGTGTGTGTGGATCAGAGTAACAGTTATGGTGAAGACATAACGGAAGACGAATATGACGAACTATTCATGTTCTCCAGTATAAAAGTTGAGAAAGTGTGTCATTTCTTTTAAATAAGAAGTGTTTCGCTATATCGTGAAATTCGTTTAACACGAAAACGCGAAGAAAAAATATCGGTTAACAAGAAATAATACAAAGCTCCCGACTACTATGTATTTTTCTCCTCTTAACACGAAAAAATTTCCTTTCAGGGAATGAACAATATATGGAAAACACCAGCCGTGCAGGCTAGATTAAGGCTTGCAAAACGAAAGAGAAATAGTTTCACATGTTTCGTAGAAAGGAGGCTAACTTGGCTTTGAAATATCCTCAGAATAATCTGTGGCAAGCCAATTTTGTTTATCTAAGCTCTTTTCACCATCCACCCCTTCAAACGACACACAACATCGCATCTCACTTCAGTTGGCTTTGGAATTCGGTGACGAGTGCATTGCAGTGTGAATTGAAATCAGTGAGTTTGATTAGCCTTTTTTTTTCATTTTAGAAGAATTTTTTTATACGAGCGTAATGACAAAGAGAACGATATGAAACAAACTACAATTTCGCTTAAAATGAAGATGGAGCTTCATAAGGCTGATCAAAAGCAGAAGAACTTGAAAATTTTGAATTAAATTTCATTCATTTTTCACGAATGCTTTTGTTTCATTGATTTTATTTAATACATGTATATATATATATGTATCTATGTAAATAAAATGTACTCTAATAAACTTAATTTTGTTTTTTGTTGAATGCATGTTTTTTTGCGATATTCTTTAATGCAAAAAAATATTTCAGTCCCTTCAATTTCGTGTTAAACGATTTTCATTGCATATACAAATCTAAATTTTTTATGCCCAGCGTATAACGCGCACTTCTAAATTTGGGGATATCTTTTTTTAATTCCTACCATTAGCTCAACTCTCTATTTACTTATTTATTTATTTATCTTGGTGGAATTTTCAATCTTTAATAAAATACATTTTAAAGAGCTCAATTGAGCTAAAATTTTTTATACATGATTATTTTGGATGACAATACAGTAATTTAATAATAATTAATAAAAATTGATTGATTCAAACTTAATTATTTAAAGAATTACAAATGCAACCACGTTGGCATCATTTTGGCGACTTGTGCCTAAACTCGAAAAGGTTTTTTTTCTCACGTGTTAAAGTATTCAGTTGAACTGAAATTTATATACGCGATTGTTTTGGGTAAAAATACGGTAATTTAATTATAATTAATTGACTGAAACTAATTATGTAAAGAATTACAGATAGAGCCATGTTAGTTTCCTTTTCAGCGTCTTGGGTCAAAACTTTAAAAGATTTTTTTTCTCACGTTTTAAAGCGCTCAATTGAGAGGAAATTTTATATACACGATTGTTTTGGATGACAATACGATACTTTAATGATAATTAATAAAAATTAATTACCACTTAATGTTGTGATTCTGTCATATGTATTTACATATTTATATTAATTGTAACTATTTAATAAAAAGTAGCTAAAATAAAAAAAAATTTTGTTGATCTAAGTAGGAATTGACTTAATTTTTTTTTATATATTACACTTTTGTTTGTGTTAAAAATGCGCGTTATTCGCCGTTTTATACTGTATATAGATAAATCTAGGATAATGAAGAAAATTAAAACAAATTGACGGATTTTACCCCGTATAATTTGTTATGTTGCAGTCAAAGTAAGAGTTATATTAATGCCGCACTTTCAAGCAACACGAGGACTATTATCAACGGACCTCGTAATTTTGAACCATGGTCAAGTGCCGACACTTGAGCTGGCACACCCTCTTCTAACTTCCTCGTCACACCATTGGGAGGACGTTTGAGCCTCCTGATTTAACATGCAGCAGCCTCCTCTACACAGCGGGTCTTCAGAGGCACTAGGCTCAAATTTATGACACTACAGCCACGAGTCTGTGAGCTTGACCAGTAGTAATGTTGCAGAAAGCCGGAGCTCAAAGTCTCTGCTGCACTTTTCTTGGGGAACAGTCCAGCATTTCTATTTTTTTTAAAAGCGTATTGGAAATTTTTTTTTAACTACGTTCTAAAATAAAGAGATCACTAAATTCACTTTACTTTTCACTAAATTTTTTCCCGTATTCTTATATAAGTGTAAGAAAAGAAAAAAAAAACGTACCACGTATGGACGTACACTTAGGAAGTAAAATTGTGTGATGTGATAAGTAAATATAAGTTTTACGTCTGTGTGAACTTGTGAGACACATTTAACCATGAGATGATATTGCTATGACGCTCACGTATAATGACGTTTTGAGAATATGATTTTAATTAGAGAAAGAAGCAAGTATTCTTTTGACCTATATATATATAATGCTAAGACATTTGAGCTTTTATGTTAGTAATGCTTGTTCTATTTTCACTATTTTGATTTTGATTTTTCGTAAGTATTGAAAGTTTTGCAGTAGAATGCGTGACTCTACATTATATATAGATAGCGTATGCAATGAACTGTACTTCTTTTTGTTAACATAATCATAAATTAACCCCGTAAGTGCCGGCGGTGTATACATCCGTCTTGCTAAACCAGTGCGTTACATGCCTCGGACGTTTATCTTCCGTAAAATCCGGCGTACAACACCCACCTATATTTTCAAGCTGAATTTTTAAATTTTTAGGTCTATTCGCCGTATAACGCGCTCCCCCTTTTTATTAAGAAATCTGAAATATTAGTAGACATCGCTCTTATGCTCTAAAGTCATTCATTCGAGGTATTATCCCGGATTTTTGAAAAAATAGTATATTTTTATATAGAGAGCTGCAAATCTCTTATAGTTCAAAAGGCATGTAATTTCTTTTAAATAAATAGTATTTTGATATATGTAGAAGTAGAGTTTTTATTGTACTCATTTATTATGTTTTTATTTTTGAAGCTATTGTTTTTATACCCGACGTATAACGCACACCCTTAAGTTTCGATCTTATTTTTGTACTAAAAGTGCGCGTTATACGCCGGATTTTACGGTACGTCTTCCCGAAATGCGTTTCTTTTCTTTGCGCGGTTGTCAGTGACACTATTCTGAAGGCTTTGGTGACAGTGTTTGCAAAGGATTTACTTAATTGAAAGGAAAATTTGCTTATTTGTGCCCCCCCCCAATACACCACATACGCGCGTCTATCTGAAAAACGGTGACACTAGGAAGCGAATCAAGTAACTTTTAATGAACAATTAAAGGGTTAATTAGATTTAATTTAATTTACTTTGGGGTTAAAATTTTTAAAAAATAGATTATCACTGATGAGATAAATTAAATCCTCTTATGGATTAAAATTAAAGAGTACTAATAATATTCTGCAATATCTTAAAACCTGGCCAAAGAAATGTAAAATCTACTTCTAGTATTAAATATTTATTTCATAGGTCAGGTGTCGGCAACCTATGGTACGCGTTCCACATGTGGAACGCGGTACAGTTTTCAGCGGCAGTCTACATCACTCTACAAATTTGTCAATTTTTTGAGTGAATGGAAGTTGATAAATTTGTAATGGACGTAATTGGATAAACATTTTAAGAATTATGGACATTTATGGAATTACGAAAAAATCTGAAAGATAATCTAAGTTTAAATTAACCGCTATTTTGTAAATAACTGAATGTCATTGCTGGGGAGATTTAATTGTTTGAGAGAGGAGAGAAAATTGCATGTACTCTGCTTTCCGCTCTTGGTTCTACATATCTATGTGTGAACAAACCTTTCTTCATATGAAAAATATTTCGAGTCCGCAAAGAAATTGTTTAACAACTGAATGCTCAAAATCGTCACAAATTATACCCCTGATTTTGCGATAGAAAGTAGAGAGGTGCAAGCACAAGGTTAGTATTAAATTTTTTATTTAACTAGATTGAAGGGAATTGATGATCCTAGATTTTATATTTAAAAATACATAATATGTGTAAAATTTTAATTTTTTATAAATTTTTGTTGAAAAAATAGTTATATTTCATGTTGCTTATTATTATATTGAGAAAAAAACTTTAAATGATGCAAAATTAATACCGTAAAATCCGGCGTATAACGCGTACTTTTAACACAAAAGAATAAGATCGAAATTTAAGGGTTCGCGTTTATACGCCGGGTATAAAAATGAGAGCTTTAAAAAAATTTAGACTTATATATGTAATCGAAATACTGTTTATTTTAAAGAAATAACAAATCTTATGAACTTTCATTGTTGGATAACATGAAAAGGTCGGCATATTCGTCTTCAGGCACATCGAAATCTGTATCATTTTCACCATAACTGGTTACTCCACTCCATAAATAACTAATCATCTTCTGTTCCATCTAGCCTGTTAGATATACTACATTTTTTAAATGACTTTTGAATTAAGTCAGGTTTAATTTCATTCCATGCTTTTATTATCCATTCGCACATTATTTCCAGACTGGCATGACGCATTTGGCCTCCTTTCGTAAATGATTTTTCTCCTTCTAGCATCCATATATTCCACTGCCGTTTTAAATTTTGTTTGAAAGGTTTATTGATGCGCACATCTAATGGCTGAACTAATGACGTTAATCGCCTGGAATAACTGCTATATCTGTGTTGCACTCAGCAATTTTTTCGTATTTCTGTTAGATGGGATCTGAACATATCCCAAAGTAATAGACTTTGTGGATTCCGTAAGGCCCCTGCACGCCTTTGCCAAATATTTTTTATCCACAATTTCATCCATCCACCCTTTTTCGTGTACATGAATGAAAACACCTATCGAGAAATTGGATTTTGGCACTGTTTTTTTTTTTTTAAAATAACTATGGGCTTAAATTTTGTGCCGTCCGCTAAGCAGGAGAGCACTACTGTAAAATGAGATTTTTTTCTCTCGTGTCCTGTTGTTTTTTTGTGAATCGTTTT
The DNA here is from genome assembly GCA_019973935.1 of Trichonephila clavipes. Lineage (NCBI taxonomy): Eukaryota > Metazoa > Arthropoda > Arachnida > Araneae > Nephilidae > Trichonephila > Trichonephila clavipes. The sequence goes on from BMAU01020925.1 coordinate 161,552, forward strand.
TGTTCCTTTCATATCTATAGTTTTATTTCCTATCATGTCAAACGTTACTGGAGTTTCATCCATGTTTCCAATATGTGACAGTAAATATTTCTTTTGCTTTCGTAAACCAATGACATACTTCTGGAAATTTATCAATTTGTTTTCTACGTCTTTAGGAAACGTTTGTGAAACTTTTGTTTTTCTTGCAGAACTAAATTATTGCGTGCCATAAATCGGCTACACCAGCTGAAAGTTGCTTTAAAATTTTTACTTTCATTTGCATTCTGTTTTAACCATTTTAAGGTGAATAAACGTACACTGTTCCTTGTTACAATTAATCCATTCTGGCGATTTTCTAGGACCCAGTTCGCAACAGTTTCTTCTAGAATAGGCCATTTCGTTACTCCTTAACGTAAAACACATTTCTTCTTTGGCTTGTTAATTATTGTTATTTCATTTTTTTCCCACTCCCTTGTGGAGCTTTCACCAATATCAAACATCCTTGCTGCAGCACTATTTCCATTTTCTTTTGCCAATTGAATCACTTTGATCTTGAAACCGGCGCTGTGTTTGCTTCGTTTACCAGGACCCATTTTTACTGCTCGCCGTTTGAAGCGTATTCAATATTATTCATAGTATTCGTAGTATTGAATATACTACAGACAGCCAGCGTAATAAGTCTCAGGCCAGTTCTAATTTATTTCAAAATTAATCGTCCTTCTCGTACATCACACGAAATGGGAAAAAGGAATAAATGTTTATAGAAAAGCGTGGGAAAAATCCAATCATGGCGCCGATTTGGTCTCCCCCTCCCTCCCTTCTTGCACTTAAGGATTGTATAATTCTAGAAGTATACTCTATTTTTTCAAAAGAGAGTCTGGAATGATTCATCCAATAAATAATGACTTCAAAACATAAGAGAATTGCACATGTACATTTTAAGTTTTTTCGTAAAAAAAAGGGGGCTGATTGTTATACGGCGAATATACCTAAAAATTAAAAAATACAGCTTGAAAGTATAGGTGCGCGTTAACGCCGGATTTTGCGGTATATAAAAAAACTGCATATATATCTAGATATTTTGACTTTTGTTCTCTAACTCTGCATGCAATATCACGGGAATAGAATTGTTTCAAAAATGTCCTGCTGTGTGGCAATCTGAATCATATTCGTCGATTGGTTTGGCACGCCACTTCTAAAAGGTTTTGTCGACCCCTGTAACGGACAATTATATATTTTTATAATTATTTCCTTATTTTGCAGTGATATTTTCGAATTCATGATACGAAGTGTAATTTTCGCATAAAGACTTATTTAAAAGAAGCTAGGGAAAAAAATTCTTCAAATTCAGCAAGATATTTTTAACAATTCGTTAGAATTCCGGATTAAAAAATTTTTATTTCTCTTTTTTAATACTTTCAAACGCATAACGACAACTTCATTCAATGTGATTCAAGTCTTTTTAATTGGCTAATTCTGATTTTAATAACTGTTTAAGAGATTCTACTAGTAAATAATTTTTTATGAATTGAAATAGTGTAAGCAATGATACACTTTTTTAATATTTCATTTTCAAATAAAATTGAAATAAAGTGTAAAGTAGCTATAAATTTCCAAGATATATTTTTTTTGTTAAAAATCATATTACTTTTGATATTATCTTGCTTGTAAGAATAATCTAAATTAAATTACAGTTCTCTTTGAAGGACAAGTTTCGATGTAAGGAAAATTTCATTCCATGCCAACCGTCATTTTTTACAACGATAATTTTCTCAATTGTTCTTTTTTTACACCTTTTCCTTTTAAATTTTTTTAAATAACTGAATAATAAAGGAGTATTAAAAATCAGAAAATTCTGTCACTCAAATAGCCTAAAGGGAAAAAATATGAGCAAAAACATACTCATAAAAATTTTTAGAAAATATTTGGTTGTAAATTTCATTGTCTTAAGCCTAATTGAACTAAATCTAATCGAAGAAAAATTTATTTGAAATACGTAAATACGTTGATACGAATTAACTGGGATTATCAAAAATAAATAAATAAATAAAAGTAAAATAAAGACTTATTCAGGTTTGTTTGAAATTCCCCAAGGTCCTCTAAAATGCTTCCATTATCTATTGAAATACTAATTCAACTGACGCGGAATCTTTCATTCTGTTCTGGTCGTAATTCCATGAAAAATTTGATGTCCGTAGAACTTTCATTTAAAAGCATTAGTACATACAGTAAAAGGAATGACTGTAAATTTTGTTTTTAATCCATCACTACCTGAATATTCCTTGTGATCCTTTCATACTTCACGTACTTAAGCCTACCCTACACTGACCTCAATAATTCTTCCTCGAAGCTGTTTTCCTTGGACTGTATTCGACGGAAACAATTTACAAGTTTTTAAAATGAGGAGATGCAACCCATTTTTACCCATCTTCATCTCAGACATGTAGAAGAAAAACCCTTATTTTGCATGTAATAAACATTTTGTGAAGAAGAAAAGTTGTACGCATTTTTGAAGATGACTCAACGCGAAAAGTTAATTTATTCTTGAAAGAGTAAGGAAAAAAAAGTATTACTCTTGAATAGAGTAATTTATTTGAGAATATTTATTTCTGTGTTTTCGTAAATGATAGTTTTATCTTCGAAGAATTCGATTCACAGGCTGAGAATTCGTTATTCATCGACAAGCAATTTAAATTTAATTTCATTTAAATAAATTTTACCATACATTTATTTCTTAATATTTGTAGTCCAGTGGACTTTGAACCGTATTCCATGGAACCCTGGGGTTTCACGAGGTAAAATAAAAAAAGTCGGAAAGAAAACTATGCATATGTGTGCAAAATAGATTCACACGTTTTCAATGGACTGGATTAAAAACGCATTGGTGATGGTGGAACAAATCCCTAGTGGTACTAGACCAGATCCATGAGCCCATAAATCTGCACAATGTCTAAGAACAGCAGGGGGGAAGCAACAGCATTCCTCACAGGAAAACCCAAGGCGTTGCAGAATGTGCTGCGGAGAAAAAGGACTCATGTCACCTTTGGTGCAAATTGGGAAGCTTCTTTTGCCACCTTCAAAATTCATACACCTCAGGTGACCGACCAGTCGAAAATCGCTAGAATGTCGTCTGATAAGATCTGGAACCCTTGAATGACATTGAGAATCCAAGGTTCCTTTGAAAGTTCCATGGGCTTACAGGAGGGACAACCCAGGTATACGTAAAAATACATTTCAATACCTCAATGAAAATCAAGATTTATTACTGTGACAGAACAAGAACGAGTATTTGAACTATCAATAGATTCTATTTTAAAATGCAGATGTGAACGAGATCTTGGATTTTGGTTAAAAATTTACCCGTGTGAATGAATGAGTGAATATTAACGCGCTCTGTTCAGCTACTCGAGGGCTTTTGACGACGGAAAGCGTAATTTTAAACCATGCTCAAATGACGTGGATGGCACCTGAGCTGGCACCACCGTCTCCTGGCTACCACATCACGTTTTAGGACGTTGGAGCTCTCGACAGATTTAACGTGCATCACTTCCCTACACGGCGGGTCTTCAGCGGTACTAGACACGAACTCATGACACGCCGGCCACAAGTCCGTTACCTAGGCTACCACGGCCAAAATTTACCCGAGATGTCCTCAGATTTCTTCAAAAGCTTTTAATAGACCTAGACTTTGATCGTTTGCGTAAAAAAAAAAAAGACAAGCGCATATCCCGGTTACTAATTATAATGTATGTGTAGCTGACACCTGGAGCACAATTTAATAGATTAAATGAGTTCAATATTAACATATATAAAAAATTTTAAATAATAAATACAACACTTTTTCCTTAATTATTTTTGCATAAAGTACCTATAACATATTGATCTACTTTAACCCTTTATCTACCGACGGTACTTATAAGTACCACTCACTTTAAAATTACATAGAATAATCATTTTTATGAAAACTCTGATGATTCTTAGCAGGAATATTCTTTTAAATCTACTCTTCCAATATATATGGTAGCAGGGGTTCTATGATGAATATTTTAGCGGGGAAGGCGAACAGTTTTATAGCAGAAATTGCGTTTTCAGCTGACGGCGTTTTCAGCGAATTGCGAAGATTGTCATTTTTGTTCCAAAAAAATAGTTAACGTTAAAAGGTAAGTGTCTTATTTTTTTTGTATGCTAATGAAGACCTTAGAAAACGATTTGACTGTTTATTTTAATTGAACAGCGTATATAATTAATTTTACATTTGAATATCTTTAATTAATTAATTTGCTCTAACGGATTAAATTTTCCAAAGATGAGTATTTTGTTTATGTATATCCCTTAATTTTCAATGTAGTGATTCAAAAAAAAAATATTGCAAGAAAAAAACTGCAGTAAATCATAATGCATTATTTTAAGGTACATTTTTTTAAGAGTGTTTGTGTGGAATGGATTTACCCTCAAAATACTTTGCAATTCTAAGGGTTCCGTCAGTTACAAAAGTTTGAAGACTCAAACAATTAAAATTTCAAACCATATTAAAAGTAATGGTTGTGCAAGAGAAGTTCTCACTTTTCTGGTTTTTATGTAGCCGAAATAAAAAAAAGTAACTATCTCTGCCAATAGCAGCAAGTGAAAGTTTAAACGAAAATTATCGGCGAAGGCAGTTGTAAATTATGTTATAACGCAAAATTGCGAAGCCTTCAATCAAAATCAGTGTTACATGTCATCTGTCATTTGTTTTGACATAGCCTTCAATTTTTACGTTAACCTTATAATTACGAATTATAATTATTTTTCTAATTTCATTCGGTGATCGAAATCAATTGTTTTATTTCAATTGAAAATCACCACGTTGTAACAGAACGGTGAAAAAAAAAGTTTTCAAATAAGGATTTTAATTTAACTCAATGCAATCCTCGAAATTTTGAACCACGTTCAAGTGATGAGGATGCAGCGGGCCCTTCTTCCTCAAGCAGCAAAGGACAGGAATAAAAACCTTTAAGGGTCAAGTACACACGGGGCGAGTTTACAAGCTACAAGCCGGCGAGTTGGCGAGTGCGCTAGTTGTCAAGTACACATAAACATTCCACTCGCTCAGTAGCCAAGTAGCTGGCACGTGGAAATATACATTTTCAAGACCGTTCTACTCGTTGCTTCTGGACAATCCACAAGCTACTGTCAAGTACACTTGGCTAGTTTACAATCTAAATCGCTCAAAAGCCGGCGAGTGGCGTGTAAAGTCGCCGGCAGAGTCAACTTTTTCAAGAGCTTTTTTAAAAGCAGCTTTTAAGCGAGTGCGGTGAGTACACTGGGCTAGTTTACGAGCTGCTTGTAAAAAAGCCGGCTTGTAGCTTGTAAACTCGCCCCGTGTACTTGACCCTTTAACGACTGGACAGAATATAGATTCCTTTTCATCCCAATCGTCTAAGGCAGAGGCCCCTAACCCCCGTGCCGCTGACCTGTATCGGTCTTTGGATCAAATAGTACCGGGCCGCACAAGGAATATTCAATTATCTCCAGTTTATTTATTGCGGTGTGTTTCTCTAGGTTTGTATGACTTTTTATGGAAATCACTTTATATTCCGTGTAAAACACTTTCTATTCCTTTTTTCGTGTTACTGTATTTTATTCTGAAAGCCATAAATAGTGTAAAAACAAAACAGTCTATATCAGGGGTGGGCAGACTTTTCCAGGGTACGGGCTACTTCTATTTTTTTTTCAAGGAGTTGCGGTCCATTCAATGTCAGTGGTGCGAGTGTGTGAGTGAATATTAACGTCGCACTGTTCAGCCACACGAGGGCTTTTGGCGACGGACCACGTAATTTTGAACCAGGGTCAAATGATGTGGACGACACCTGAGCTGACACCCCCTCTCTCCTAACTACCACACCACACCTGTGGGAGGACGTTTGAGCACTCGACAGATTTAACGTGCATCGCTGCCCTACACGGCGGGTCTTTAGTGGTACTGGGCTCGAACTCGTGACAAGGCCAGCCACGATCCGATACCTTGACCACTAGGCTACCGCGGCCATATGAGTGGCGCACACAAGGGTGGGGGAGGGCTCTACGATCCCGGACTTTCCCTCATACCCTTCATTTTTTTTTTACGATTCATTATATTACCATGTATATAGTACATAAAATGTAATTAAGTATTTGATATTAGTAATTTATTTTATTTATTAATGTTAATTTTTTTGTTCAGTAATTTATTTTTTGCTGTTTTTTTGTTCCCGACAATTGACAAAATCAAAAAAATATGTTTGGCTGTGTATTGGGGTATGATACGAGAATGGTAAATACTTCAACCATTGACCCCCCGCCCCTTTATGTACTTACCACAGAACTAAAATTAAAAAAAACACACGTTAAAACCGCGTTTAAAGCAAAAAACGCAAGATACAAACTTAATAACAATAGCCCCAAATATAATTATATCAAATGATACATTTATTATGAACCAATTCAAAATACAGTAGAACGTTGTTTGTCAGAACGTTTATTATCCGGAGCATCAAATATCCGGACTTACTGCTGCTCAAGAGAAACAGAGACCTAGCAGCGAAAAAAAACGAATGTGTACATTGGTACAGCGAAAAATAACGAGATTACTTTCCACAATAAAGGTAAAATTGCGACATTTTGCACCTATTTTGCTTTTTCTTCAAGCACGTTTCCCGCACACATGTGATGATTTTCAATATTCGTATAGTGACCGGTTTCATATACTGTATGGATCGCATTCGGTTATCCGAACAATCGCGTATCCGAACGGTGTCCGGTCCCAATTGATTCGGATAAAGGACGCTCTACTGTACATTAAAAATCAGGGGCGTAGCTACCGCCGTTTCAGCCGTATCAATGATACGGGGCCCCCTAAGGTACATGGGCCCCAACATGTGTAACTACAGTCCCACTAACAAGGCTTCTATATCTAAAAAAGGGCTCCGAAGGATTTTTGATACAGGGCTGTCACAGCTTGCTACGCCAGTGTTAAAAATTAAAACATTTTTATCTTAAGTTTGATTTTGTTGTTATAGTCGGTAGAAGACGTATATATAGTCTGCGTACTGTCTTGAATTTTCCGTACGTAATTACAAACCGGTACAATTTTCAGGCGGTCACCTGAAAATGTCTTAGTGGTCCACCGGTCAATCTCGATCGACGTAATGCTCACCACGGGTCTATAGCAATCAATCCCCCCCTTCACCATTGGTGTGGTGTGGTAGTTAGGAGAGGGGGGTGCCAGCTCAGGTGTCGTCTACGTCACTTGACCATGGTTCAAAATTACGTGGTCCGTCGCCGAAAGCCCTCGTGTAGCTGAACAGTGCGACGTTAATATTCAATCAATCAATCACCCCCCTTCAACGGGCCGCGGTAAAATTATCAAACGCTGTCCGGTCCGCGGGGTATAAAGAAGTTAGGATGTCCTGGTTTAAGGCAGTGGTGTAACGGACATTACCCCCCTGCAAAGTCAGGTTTTGGTCCCCAAGCCGGATCTTGCAAAGGATTGCAAACCCATAAGGCTCCCTTCACACAAACCATTCCGAGTCTGTAGCGATCTGTCCAATTCACAGCGATTCTGAATGAATAGAGATTTATTTGTCTTCACACCGCCACGGGTCAATCATTCTTCCATCAGTTCCTGTCGAACATGTGGATGCTGTTTTTAATGTTTTAAGACGATTAACGTTTCAAGCTATTAATATTTCACAACTGTATCCTTATTCATTTATTTCAAATTGAAATACATAAAACAAAAAATATAAGAGAGAGAGAGAGAGAGAACCGTTTTATTTATTTATTTTTTTATATTTTGCCTGTTTGTGTAATTATAGTCTGTGTGAAAAGCAGTAACAAATAATAAATATGTATTGTAACTATATTATAATGCAATTATACTTTTACAAATAATATATCTAATGTTTTTAAAAGGCATTTCAAATGCTGTTATATACTACAGCTTTTGTAGCATATAACAACTATTTTTTTGATTATGTATCTAAAAATGGTTTGCTAATACATTAATGAATTTAAAACTTTACATGCCATTTACATTTTGTTTGTTTCATATAACAAAATGTGAGATCTATGTAATAATAAAATAGAATCTTTTTAAAAAATTAAAATTATCGACAATATCGGTGTTTTATTTTATTTTAGCATTCTTATAAATATTTAATTTTTTTTCTCTCCCAAAATTAAATAAATTCTTATCAAATTGATCTCTTAAGCTATTTCAAACATCCTTCAGAATATCCCCCCCTCCCAAAAAAAGAACACATTTTGCTTTAAAGTATTAAAAAGTAAAGAATAAAGTTTTCAAATTTCTAAAATTGAATAAAATAATACATGCAAAATATTAATTTTATTATTTGCGCAAGATTAGCAGGGGTAAAATACAGCCTACACACTCGGCGACAAGAACTAGAGTTAGTTTACATAATGAAAAAGAATACTATGAATATCACACAAAAATATTAAGTGCCATCTATTGGCATAAAAACAAACTCATGCTAACCCTAACAAGAAATTCATTATTTTCAAACATCTGAAATCAGTTTTCTTTAATAGAAACTTTATGTGAAAAAATCACTAATAGAATAAAAAAAACAATAAAAATAACCATTCTGTTTGTGTGAATTCGGTTTTTCTTTAAGAAATACCTCCCGGCTGCTGGTGAATGAGTGAAGAAAATCTGACCAGCCGAATCACGCGTGAATGAGAATGACAGCGGATTGAAGCGGTTTCGGTTAGTGTGATGGAGGGAAACGAATCTGAGTGGGAAATTACGAAGCCGAATCTTGGTCGATCAGACAAGTTTGATGGTGAATGAATCGGAGTCGTTTGTTGTGAAAGGAGCCTAAGGGTCCCCTAAAATCCTTGGCCCTCCCGCAATGAGGGGTGGGGGTCTACGTTACGCCATTGGTCTAAGGCATGCGCGGAGTAACAATTGACCGGCAGGTCGGTGGTTCAGATAAACTCGACACTTAATTTTGCCACTTGATATTGTGATTCTGTCATATGTAAATACATATTTATATTAATTGTAACTTTTTAATAAAAAGTAACTAAAATATAAAATTTTTCTTTGATGATCTAAGTAGGAATTGAATTAATTTTTTGTATATTACTTGTTCTAGATGATTTTGTAAACATTGAACAAATTTTGAAAATAATGCAGTGGCAAAAAACAAAAAAAAAAATACATGTGATATGTATACAACATGTATTTTTTTGTTTTTTGCCACTGCGTTATTTTGAAAATTATATATATATATTTAAAAAATATGTATACGAGTTCATATATATTTCAGTTGTTCCACAAACGCAAGAATAATGCAATCTTTAAGCTTTGGAAGATTCTCAGAAAATATTTCGAGAGTAGTCTCATCCTAATGTACTTCTTCAATAAAAAAAACTGAAAACCAAATGAAAGAGTTAATATTATACAGTTTTAAATCTCCTAAAAAAGAATGTGTTCAAATTGACTCCCTTTCATAAAGTCATCAACCACATTTTATTGCTTAGCTTAAATGCTTCTTCTTGCATATAAAATGCATTTCAATTCCATAGAACAGTGGTTCTTAACTTTCGATCACCACGGCTACCTTTACATATCAGCCTGACATTGCGGACTCCCAAAATGTTGAACACCCTTCCCTGATTCCCAACACATGGCTGAGGGATTTAAAAGTTCTTCTATAGTCCTAAGACTGCCTCTGTTATTTATACAGACTCTATATAACACTTCTTTTTTTCTCTTTAAAAAAAAACAGTAAACATCTAATTATATATGTACTATATCCAAATATTACAAACTATTCTTCCAATTAAATACATAATATAGGCTCAATTTGAATAGAAAATCAAGATAGATGTAATCGTTATCATGTTGGCGCACTAAGTGAATCCTTAATCTCCCCCCCCACACCAAATGTGTTTCAATTATATATTTTTGAAAATATTAAGTTTTAGAAATGGCTGTGCAGTTGCAACAATAAAAAGAATTAATATTCTTGATCGAATTACATGCTCTCATGATATTCTCAAACATTCGATTTTTCGCGTATATTCTTATAATAATTCGAATTTTAATAATGTATATATATAGATATTCTTGATCAAAATATTACTTCTACTTGTTGTTGTTGTCGTATATGACAAAGTGCAGAAGTGCACTTGTCGTAATTGAGGGTTGCCAGAGCCCTGAGAGGTTGGACTTCTGCTCATTTTAGTCGCCTTTACGACAGGCATGAGCTTACCTTTGGACTATTCTACTCCAGTCACCACACGGAAGACTATAATGATAACTTTTTAATATTTGATACTGATGATGAGTTAATTTTGGCGAGATTGTATTTGGTGTTCTTGGCGAAGATTGTCCAAAGAATCTGTTAGGCTTAACGTATGACGCCTCCAATTAGGCTTAATGCAGCTGCATTCAAAAAAATATTTTTTTTGAAGCTTGAAATATTATACACTTTTAAATTTCTTTTAAAGTCTGCAGCGTAAAATATATGCTAAGAGATGATCACTGGAAGGATAACAACTTGATAAACAAACATATAACATTTTATAATAGCTCATTACAATTTTACGATACAGTGCAATAAACAAGAAATTAGTTCAACTAAATAAAAATTTCAGGATTTCTAGTAAATATTTTGATTGGAGGCAATTTACTGATCTAGTCTATAGGTGACACATATTTCAATTTTTCCACGATGTCTTTCAGAGTCTATAAAAGAGAGAAATCGTAAAATTAGATGAAAGACCTTCATGGACACACGGAGGTCCGCAACCACAGTTTAAAAACCAATGCTTTAGAATGTTCTTTTGAAATTTAGTAATGTCTTTGAATACTAGTTCACGAAATAAACTCCTAAAAAAGGCTAAGTGTGCGTGAATTTCGAAAGAAATTATTAAACTTTTCCAACTAAAGCAAAGATAAATGTAGGGAAAAAAATTTAAAAAACGAAAAAATTAGCGCTTTTTTAGAAGTAACTCATTTCCCCTGTTCTTGTAACAATCGTCCTGTTCAAGTAAACAATGGTCTTTTCAAGTGCCATTATAATTGAAAAAACGCAGTCGTATATAAATAGGAAAAAAAAAACGGCCCTTGTGAATTAGACTGTCTATTATACAATATTTTTTTGATTGCTTTAAATTGAAGACTTTCCAATTAACAAAATTAAGGAACCGTTTGATACAGACGCTTTCTGAGCAAAATATCGTTAGCAGACAATTATTCCAGAATTCCTCAAATTGAGCGCTTTACAGAGACATGCAACAAACTGGCATTTTCAGAGAGCACTTCCTCATTTTCAGAAAGATCAGAAAAAATGTTAAAAAAGAAAACGAAAAGAAAAGAGAAAAAAAAAATTCGCTTATCCGTTAGAGCACACGAAGCTGTTCAAACTGAAGCTCTCGCTCGTTATTCGGGCAATCATTCAGTTAAACGTGAGACAACGCTCTGAATTATTTGATCATGCGTTCCCGATGTCTGCCGCTTTCCTGATTGGTCCACTCAACAACGGCACGTGCGGACTTAATTTGGGAATATGACACACACGCACATTCGCTCCGGGCGTCTCTTTGATGCCCATGGTACACATTTCTCTTAAAAAAGTCAGAAGACGCGACAACCATGAATAATTCAGTTCGAATCCTGTGTCTTCCAGGAACCCGCGCAAATTAAATACTTCTGTGACGCGTGTGTCGCTTATTTATTTATTCTTTTTTGTCTCGCGTCGAGAATTTTCGATGAGAAGAGAGAGGGGAGGAATTGAAAGTTCGCAAAAAAAATATGTGCAAGAGCATGTATTTAATGTTTCGGCGGAAGAAGAATAAAGAGATATGAGATATCTTTTTTTGGATATTTTTCGTTTGTGCGAAGAAATCAGTATGCCACGATATGTAAGAAAATGCACGAAGAAATATTTGGGATTTTTCCACTAATTATTATTTTTTGTATATCTTCATATCTGAGATCAAAGAACGGGTTTTCAAACGAGTGTTTTCTTGCAGTTTGTGTTTGCCACGGGGGTTTAAATAACTTGAATAGGAGGGTAAGAGAAAAACATGCAGACAGTTCGCTGAAATTTGGAAGATTTAACACACACATGCACCAATCCCACTTCATATAAGCAAATTTTGAAACTAACAGATGATCTTGAGATTTATATGCGTCTCAGAAATTTCATCGCTCGAATGTTTTACGAATTTTGATGCTATCTTAATTTGCATGGCAAGAATGAGCTGAATTCATAAAAGTCACGTAATAAATACAATCACGTGTTCTCCATTGAATTCAAAACCGACATTTAGCTAGTGCTTGTTCTACTAGTAAATTTTAAATAAATTTTGAAACTTGATAATTGGAATAAATAGAATACAGTGAAAAAGGCCCAGTGGTCAAGTGGTAGCGTATCGCACTTGCACACCGCAAGTCCGAGTTCTATTCCCGGGCTGGGCAAGGTCGACTCAGCCTTTCACCCCTACTGCAATGGGTCGATAAATAAGTACCAAAAAGCATGCTTGGGGACTTAAACACTCGGGGTCTCGCTTCAGATTGACCACTTGATCGGAACATCTGCTCATGCCCCTCAGCGCCCTATAATCACGTGTACTGGGATGGACACAGTAGGCCCTGGCCCTCATGGGCTGTTGCGCCACTGAGTTTGAGTTTAAGAATGCAGTGAAATACGTTTAACGCGAAAACGTTTAAGACGAAATATCTGCTAACACGAAATAATACAGCTGTCCCGACAGCTATGTAGTTTCGAGTATTTTTCTTAATATGAAAAGAAAATCGCTTAACACAAAAAGATTTCCAATGAGAGAATGAACAAAATACGGAAAACACTAACCTCGCAGGCGAGATTTAGAAAGGTGTGAAATGAAAGAGTAGATGTTCCGCATGTTTCGTAGAAAGGAGGCTAACTTGGCTTTGAAATAAGCCTCGGAATAGCCTGTGACACGAGCCAGTTTTGTTTATCTGAGCTACTTTCACCCTCCACCAGTAGCGCACACAGGAATTTTTCAAGGGGGAAGGGGGTCCGGGGTCGAAAGTTCACCATTCTTCTATCATACTCCTTTTGATTTTGTCGATTTTCGGGAACAAAACACAGTAAAAAACTAATTATTGAATAAATAATTAGCATTAATTAGCAAAATTAATCATTAATAACAAATACTTAATTAAATTTTACGTACTATATACTTAGAATTATAATCAATCGGAAAAAAAAATCAAGAGCTTTGGGGGGTTCCGGACCTCCAGGACCCCCCCTTTTGTGCGCCACTGCCCTCCACCTCTACAAAAATCACACAAAAACATCTCATCCCTCATCAGTTGGCTTTGAAATTCGGTGGTTAGTATATCGCAGTGTGAGTAAAGATCAGGGAGTTTGGCCAGCACCTTTTGACTCGCGTTTTCCTCCCATTTTTAAACAATTTTCCTGTCTCGTTGGCTCAGTAGAACGATGACTGAGCTAAGAGCTCAGGGGGAAAGCAAACTGCTATTTTGCTTAAAATGAAGATGGAGCTGCTTAAGGCTGTTGATTAAAAACAGAACTTGAAACATTTTGTATGAAATTTCATTAAGTTCTCTTGTGAATGCTTTTGTGCAATAATGCATGTATACATGTTTATGTTAATAAAATGTACTCTAATAAACTTAATTTTGTTGAATATATGGTTTTTTTTCCTGCATATTTTAACACGAAAAAATATTTCAGTTCCATCAGTTTCGAGTTAAACGATTTTCGCGTATTTTGCTATATTACTGATTTCTACCTGAAGCAACCCATTTTTTCTTATTTAAAATGAATCTTTTATTTCGTCATTTATAGAGCAAAAACGTCATTTGTTTCGTCATTTGTAAAGCAAAACGGCTTATATGTTACTGGGAGAAAAATTGCTTTTTTATGCAATGCTTCTTACTCTGAAGACACATTGCCTGCTTCACAAATTCGGACATTAATTACGACATTTTTCTGTCTGAGAATGATTTTGTTTTTTGATACAAGACGAAGATAGTTTTAAGAGCATGGCCCAGACTTCTACCTTTTTCCTGATGAAAACTCGATCAAAAATTAAAATAAGCGAAATATATAGTATACGGTACGCATGAAAGAAGGAATTTAAATTCAAAAGAAATGAATAACACGTTAAAATATGCTGCTCTTAATTGTCTAACGAAGACAGATGATGCTGTTAATGAAAGGGAATTTTCCTGTTTAAAAAGTATTTGAAAAAAAAAAGTTATGAATTCTTACATTAGAATAAAGTATTAATCTATAGTATTTTTAGCTCTATTTTGCTATTCATTCCAGTTTCAAAACCATATTCATTGTCTTGAAACTGTAAAACCTTTTTATCTGAAATAAAAGTTTTTATTTTTATGTAGTGCTTCACATAGTTAAAAAAACATTTCGTCCTTTTTTTACAACGTGCAATGTTATTTCAAGTATTTGAATACAAATACAACATCATTCTAATTGTATAATTAGTTTCTGACAATTCAGACCAAAACACAGAAATTTTTCAAGGGGGGCGGGGTCGAAAGTTCACCATCCTTGTATCATGCTCCTTTTGATTTTGTCGATTTTCGGGAACAAAACACAGTAAAAAACTAATTTTTGAATAAATAATTAGCATTAATTAATAAAATTAATTATTAATAACAAGTAATTAATTAAATTTTACGTACTATATACTTAGAATTATAATCAATAGGGAAAAAAACAAGGGCTTGGGGGGGCCGGACCCCCCTTGTGTGCGCCACTGCATCAGAGGCATAGCTACCACCGTATCAACAATACGGGGCTCCAAAGCTGCAGGGGCCTTAACATGTATGTAAAAAATAGTATAATATCAATAGTCTCATTAACAAAACTCCCATTTCCAAAAACGGGCCCCAAAGGAATTTTGATACAGGGCCCTGTTTAGTTTGCACCGATTCATTTACACACATTAATTAAAAATCTCTAAAAGATTAATTACACCACACACACACGCACACACACAAAATGGCGAGACTAAGATAAAAAAAAGGAATTTTATTAGAGCGTTCTCCATGCGCTCTCTTCTTACTCTGTCTACACATACTGTTTTACACACACTAGCACCCTCTCGCGACAAATATGTACTTGTTGTTGTGGGTGTTACAAGAATTATTTGTTCAACACTGAACAGGCCCTATCAAGACAAGCTTCGCCACTGATAATCGTATTTTTTTTTCCTGTACAAACTCTAAATTCTGTATAAACCATTTATTTCTGTATGAATCTGTATCACAACACGAAAAATTATTTGTCCACCTAATGCATTTATTGTTTTTCATGGTAGAGTGTGTATTGTATTTTCTCATTGTCATTTACGATTACTAATAATAAAATGATATACTAATATCATATTCATTATATATAATATCATTATCATTATAATTTTATATTACTAATTACTCTTTCAGATTGAGTTATCGGATAAATACCGGATGTTCGAAAAGTATGACTACTGTGGCGTTGACTCGTTAAACGACAGTTTGCTATCCCTCTTTTCCTTTTTAACACCCAGGGCAAACAGAATCGCCTGTTGGGCTATTTTCTTTTTCAAAGAGGATTATAGATTCTTCTTTCACACCCTGGGGAGAAATAGCTGTGTCATAGGCTCAAAGGTGGACATTTGTTACCCCTCTTTTTCGTTTTCGATGCCCACAGGTGAGGGGATTCGCCAGTCGGCATTTTCTTCACAACGCTCCATAGAAGGGACACACCTGTATTGACGGATATCCATTCTTTCGTTCCAGCTAATATGTGACCGCGATACACTTGTATGGAAAATAGTGTCCGCTTTTCTGTGGAAGAAATGCAAAGGAGTGTATTCTCAGAGGTGAAGTGACGGTTCAATTTATAAATCCTCCATATGGTTTACGAGGGCTGCAACATATAAGATCTCAGTAAAGATAGACTTTTGTACCTGAAAAACTAATTGTGGTTGGGACCAAGACAGAGGGTGTTGGTTGCAAATCCATGTTCCTCGCCAATGAGAAATTATTGGAGATGTGAAAGAGGCTCTCCCAAGGGGTTTAAAGAGCTGGTTCGGAAGGTGACCGGAGCTGCTGCGAAAACAGCGATAGAAAGGTGATAAGGCTGCGTGAGATCCAGTGAGAGTAAACCTACGATAGGCTGCTAGGCAGCGGTAAGGCCAGAGAGTTTGGCTTTAGGAGCGAACGCTGCGGGACCAGAGATCGGGAAGATCAGCGAACTGCGATTTGGATTTGATATTTTCTCCAGCGAAAAGTTGTGGGCCAGCGATGGATTGAAGCAGTCATTCCGGGAAACTAGGAAGCTCATCTACCGTTGCGAGCAACCTACAAGAAACTCCATTTTGGGCGGATCGTGGACATTACTATATCCAGTTTAAGACCCGTGAGGCAGATGTGTGCTGATACAAGTAGCTGTTAGTTAAAGGTGTAAAAGATCGTACCTTGATAAAGGTATAAAATTCTACGAAAATTTGTAAATAAAATAATATTCTACCAAAACTGTGTGATCCTTCTCGCTAGCCAGGAGAGTTAAGTAAACTTGGTGGTCACGTCACGACATTACACTTTCAAATTTTATAATTACGAATAAGCTAACAAAGATACTCCTTACGGTTTTTTGTGTGTGAAAACTCCAAATTTTTTTTGACAATGTTTTATTGCACGATTTCAATGTGCGCACCATTAGTCGCGCAACATATTGAGTCTGTACAAGTAATGTCATTTCAGCTTTTGCTAGGGTGACCAGATTTTGTTTTTGACATCACGTTTTCTATCGTCCTAAATCTTTCATGCCACTTCTAAATTGTGGATCTTGAAGGTAGATTTCGTTCATATGTAATCCAAAATTTACAATGCACGCATGTGTTGTAGATTTAAATTCGATAAACCATACTACAATTTGCGCTTGTTCTTGCGGTGAAGCCATTTTGAAATGAGAATGTTGCAAAACGTGGACGTTACACCATCCAGTTTGCATTTCATTTAACAGAGACTGTAATCTTCTCTTTATGGAACATAAAAAACGTAAGCAAAAACCTTTTTTTATTTTTAATTCCTTCTTGTAAGTTTAATCACACTTTTCGGACACCCTACATCAGTGGTGGACAACCCGAGGCACGCATGCCACAGTGTGGCATGCTGGATTTGTAACTGTGGCACACGAAGACATACTGAAAAATTTAAAAGTTTTTGAAAAGATAATAAATTTTATTTTGAAGTGGGGTAGTCTCAGATAAAAGAAGTCAACATTTGGATCAAAATATGTTTGTGAATAAATGTTTTTTGCTATGAACATAATAAAATAAATATCACTCAAAAACTAGCTGATGTGCACCTACAATAATTTAATTTTGTAGGCATCTGTAAGAGCTAATCCTAACAGAGATGAGTTCGTAAAAAAGTAGTTATTGAAAAGCCACATTATATATATATAAGAAAATACTGAGCGTTTAATAATTATTTTGAATTAAAGAATTCAAGTTACTCATTTTTTATTTTATACCTAACCTAAATGATTGAACTTGTAAAAAGTTTGTTAAAATAAAAATCTAAGTTTGTACTTTCGTTTTATTTATTATATTATTTTTAAATTTCGACTGCATATACAGTCACTTAAAAAAGTATCGGGACACTTGGCATGCATAACTGAAAAGCCATTTATAAAAATATTTATCATATTAAAACAAAAACATAATGAATTAAGAAATATTTTAACACTTGGTGTGCAGTATATATGGAAAATTTTATTAGTGTTATAGAATTATAATTTTATCTAGCTTTTCAAATATAATTCAAAGGCACACTGGAGTCAAAATAGTATTGGGACACTTTTGAAATGAGAAATTTAACAAATATATACAGCAAATCAATAGAATTTAATTTCACACTACTTTTTTAAACTAGAAGTTTAAACACAAATGTCTCAAAAGATAAGATTATTTATAGAAAAAATGGCGAGAAACAAAGATATATCGGTTGATATGCGAAATCTCGTAATAAGTCAATGAAAAGAGAGGAAATCAGTTCGCTGTATAGGAAAAATATTGAAATTGAGTAAGTCTACTGTTTTTAACATCATTAATAGGTTCAAGAAAACAGTGTTGAAAACAAGCAAAGATCAGTGCGTTCAAGGATATTTAATGAACGTGGTGGATTGTGAGACAAGTACACATTAATATAAGAACTAGTGCATTGGAAATGACTTTGCAATGTAAAAGTAGGTTCGGAAAATCAGTAAATCCTGAAACTGTCAGAAATGTTTTAAGAAAACATAAGTATCATAGCAGAGTACCTCAAAGAAAGCCCTACATCAGCAAAAAAAGCAAATAGACAAGCTAGGTTGGTATTTACTAAAATGTATGTAAAGCAGCCAACAGAATATTGGGGAAATATTATTTTTGTTGATGAAAGCAAATATAACATTTTCGGATCGGATGGCAAGCAAAAAGTTTGTTGGAAATCAAATACAGCAATGCATGTCAAAAATTTACTGCCTACTGTCAAATATGGAAGGGGTAACCAAAATGTCTAGGGCTGCATGGCAATCTAGTTTCGGGAACTTACATTTTACTCATGGTATAATGAATAAATATGTTTATCTTGACATTCTCAAGCGAAATCTAAAGCAAAGTGCGAACAAGCTGGGAATCTCAGGATATTTTAAATTGTATCAAGATATATATATATATATATATATATATATATATATTATATATATATAATGACTCGTGACATACTGCAGATATTTGCAAGTAATGGGTCCTCTACCACTGTCCTAGAGTTATTAAAACTCCTGCACAAAGTCCAGACCTTAATCCCATTGAAAATGTGTGAGATTATTTGCAGCAAAAACTATATGAGCACCAAATTTCTAACAAACAGGATTTTAGAAAATATTTGGTCGAAGGGTGGACCAAAATCGATAGATTGTTTTTCAAAAAATTGATCCAATCCATGCCAAATAAACTTCGAGAGCGCATAAAAAGCAAGGATTGCTCAACAAGATATTAATTTCTACGTTAAATTTTTTTAAAAAAGTTTATTGGGAAGTGTCCCAATACTTTTTTGAGCACATTTTTTAACTCGATTTCTTTTATTTTCAATTTTATCCTTAATTGCATTAATGTATGAGTTTTGTTCAAATTATTATTATTTGTATTTAACGAAATAACTTTTTCTTCTTTTTTTTTTTTTGGTTTCCTTTGTATGTTTAAGTAAAATATTACGGTAAAAATCTATGAACTGGTAGTGTGTCCCAATACTTTTTTGACAGACTGTATATAGATTTGCATTAAAAAATGTGCTATTTGCGAAAAATTCCCATAATAAGCTTATAAGTAATATTTTTTCATTTTTCCACATTTGGCACGTTTAATTGCTTTTTTTTTATATCAAATAGTGGCATTCTTCCCCAAAAGGTTAGCCGGTTATATCCGATGTATATGTTTTTTATTCCAACTATTTTATTTATATATGTTTTTTAAACCACCATAAGCTCCCCATGCAACATCCTTATAAAATTCCTTTCATCACTACATTTAATGTAACAATTTTACTTTTCTTTCAAATTACTGCTCTCTTCAATTTAATTCTATTCCTTTTTGAGCGATCGTTTGGCGACGAGGCCGTTGGGTCATCGGAAAATTCGCCAAAAGATCACGGTCGCACCTTTCACCCCTGGAGGGGTCGACTCGCGAATTCGTCTCGCTAGAAAATGCGACTGTCGTCTCTCCTTCATCCCCCGCTGTGTTCTATTCGGGGTGGAAAAGTCATGCCGATAAGTTTGACCTCGGATCTCCACACCCCTTGATGTATCCCCTGCAGAAAAGAAGATATTACCCAGCCTGGAAAAAATAAATTTCATTTAATCTATTCGTCGACGTAGTTCTATGTCGAGGATAAAATCATGGGAGGTCAAATATTTTTTTCATTTTTTTTTTGGTCCCCAAATGTGCTTGTTTGAAGACATGGATTCTTGACCCTGAGTCGAATCTGCTTTTCAATAGCTCGGTTTGAAATATGTATAATTTTTTTAGTTGTCTTTAACTCGTTGATAATTCCCCCCCTCTTCCTTTTTTTTATGAATATAGAATCACTTGACTGCATGAAATATAGGAGATATTACAGAATGTATTGAAATATTTGGTGCTCGAAAAATAAGAGTGCTTATTTGAATTTTTATGTTGCTATAAAAGCGAAGCAAATTATCTGAAATATATTTATTCTCGAATAATTGCTTACATAAATTTTCAGCCGCTGTATACAGAGTTTTAACGATGAGGGCCTTTAGCAATAAGATATATTTTGAGAGGAATTTTTTTACGTTAGAAAATGATACTGCAAAGATCCGATAAAATGCATTTCTCCATCCTCGACAAACGGAAAACTTTTTAAATTTATGCGGAGGCGTATAATATTTAAATCAAATGTGGTGATTTTATTTTTTATAACACTAAGTATGTGACGAATATATACGGCACTTTTCCACTAATACTCTTAGGCGTCTTTGGGGATTGTAAATTCGCGTATATTTCCAACCAGCTCTGAAAGAAGAAAATGGGATATGCAAATGAATTAAGGTATTTAAGGAGAGCGTTGTAAGTTAGCAGAGGGGAGGCGATTGAGCCAAGAGCAGTAGTGACGAAGTTAAAGAGTATTCAAGTGGATTGCGTGATTAGAGTATTGCTATTATTATTCAGCGAAGTAGCATTAGAAGGATTGATCTACCTGGAGAGAACGACATTACAGTCAGATGATATATTATGACTTAGTTTCTCTGACCACAAGAGTTAGTATATAATAAATTTAGTGAAAATTTAATGAATGTTAATAATTCAAGTTGCGTATATTTCTCGGTCCTCTTATTCCGGTAAACCCGTTCGATATTGAGCTTAGTAGTTGATTAATATCATATTTTGTGATTTAAAGTAATATTAAAGGACGTTGATATATTTGACGTTGACCACTGACAGAGAATGTACCTAAAAATTGAAAATTGCAGTTTGAAAGTAATGGTGCGCGTTATACCTCGGAATGTACGGTAAATGCTTGAACTTATACTACAGTGGGTGTTCGGTTAACGAACATAATCCGTTCCAAGACTATGTTCACTATCCGAATTGTTCGTTAACCGATCATTGATTCACCATAGACTTACTTCTATGTGAAATCGATTAATTCGTTCTGGAGACCCTAAAAATTAAGTTTTAAAAAATGTATAATTTCTTAGTAAGTTTTTAAAAAAATAATACATACATATAGTCTTGCATCTTAGTCAGTCCTTTTCATTTTTTTCTTATGGGGCGATGAAGAACATGTCCAATGTCGATTGCTTTTCTCTCTTTTTCAGGATTTTCTGGAAGTAATGAATAGCATTGTCGTTGTAAAGATCCCCAACCCTGCTGACATCAGCTTGGTTTGGGTGCCATTCTAAGATTATTGCTCTGACATCCGCCCACTTTTTCAAAAGATCTTTAATGGCAGATGTCGGCATTGGTCCTCTTTCGTCTTCCTCTTGTTCAGAAGGACACATTTCGCCATGTTTCTTGGTGTTCTTCATTCAAAATTTCTTAAGAGTTCTTCTGTCGTCAGTTCATCTTCATGTCCCATTATGAGCTCTTCTATGTCATCCTCGTTCACCTCCAATTCCAGATTTCTAGTAGTTGTCAAAATTTCTTCCATAGTTTCAGGGGTGTATCCCTGATCACCTCCGAGTATGTGTTCGTTGTCCAAACACAAAAAAAAAATCTTCCTTGAAAGTGTTCGTTATCCGAACACAAAAATCTTTCGTGAAAGTGTTCGTTAACCGATCACCCATTGTAGTTGGAAGTCACCAATCACAAAAACAATTACGTAAGGGCGTCCCCCTCGGGTCCCCTCTCCTTGATTATCAGCGTGAGCTAGAGGTGTAGGGATAAAGGAAGAACTAGAAGCTGCCATGATCTTAATTTGACTTTATTAAGATCTTAACTTAAACTTCTAACAGATTAGATGATAATAATATATGTGAGAGAATCTACGGTGGCTAAACACACAATATATAATACCGAAACAACATAACCCGGACCACCATCAATACTAACTCGCCTAAGCTCAATTCCTAGTCTATCACAGATCCGAATATTAAATATAGTCACTCCTACCTTTAATGAAGACTGAAGCAGCGATCAATATAATCCTAGATGAAGTTGCGGTTTACTGAAGTGCAATGGTATGCACCTTGACCTAAGGGCTCTCTATCACGTATAACTTCTGTTGGCTGTCACTTAACCTTTCCAAAACCTCTTCACGCTTGAATCACGGATTATCCTAACATTCCTGAAATTGCCACCCCGCTTACTCTAACTTCTGATGTTTAAAAGCTTCCTAATTTGTATCTTTCCTTCACGCTTCACTTCTTGGGTTTGGTTGGAAAAGAGTTGTCATTAATTCTGGCCACAAAGAACCCAAAGGACATGTTAATGAAAAGACGCGTGAGCCCGTCAAAATCAAACTTTATCCATTGTAATTATCAAAATTATAATACATTTGATTTTGTCGATTTTCGAGAGTAAAAAACAGAAAAAATTAATTATTAAATCAATAATTAGCATTAATTAATAAATTTAATTTTCTATAGCAAGTACTTCCAGACGCGGGACCCCCCCATCTTTCCCTAGTGTGCGCGCCACTGAGCCTTACAATTTAGAAAAAAAATAGAGGGAAGAAGCTATTTTTGTGTTCATTTGCATTGTTATTAAAGTTTTACTTTTTATTCTTATTTTGGTAGATGAGTTTATAACGTCAACGTTAGGTAATAGTCAAAATATGAAAAATTCTCTAGAGGGGCGGCACATTAGGCATTTGCACGCGGGCACCCGAAATCCTATTATCGGTTCTTTGATTCAGACGCAGTCCTCGTCGCTTGACCACGGTTTAAAAACACAAGGTCAATAGCCCTCCTGTTATTTTGAAAGCGGCGTTAATAAACACTTACTCTATTTTGTTTTATCTGCGAAATAATGATAATCCCTTAAAGTATCAAATCAAGTGGATATCGTGTATAAAAATGTGCTTAATATTTTTTAATTAAGATGTTCCATTTTTTTAAACACATTTCGACTTACAGCACATCTCAATCGACACCGTTCCCATTTTACTATTACTTTTTTAAAAGAACAACTAGAAAACCGCTCTTGATTTTTATTCGCTGCCCAAACGACCCTTCTAATTCAAAAATGTTTAGCCGATATGAGATGCTGCTATCATTTTCATTTCCTTAAACGTATTCAAATTCATTTCTTTTTCATAAATACTAGTCTGCATGCATTAAGTCCACCTAAAAGAATCCATTTGCTTCGCTCGCAACCTCTTTGCACCGCGCGCGAAAAACAACCCAGCCTTTGCACGCGACTCGCAGGGGTCAAGCCACCCACGCCCTCTCGACTCGTCCTCCCTCTATTAATCGTCTGCGGGCGAGGAAACCGTCTCTCTTAAATTGTCTGCCTCCGCTCCATTAGAAGGGAAGGAAAATGTCGGAAAATTGTGAAGCTATTTTGGTGGAGTTGCTTCATTCTATTTCTCTTTCAAGTTTCTTACAGGAATTGTGAAAGTTGCTCTTGAGTGTAATTAATTATAAGAAATGTTTTTTTGAAGTAAAAATGCGGTTTGTGAATTAAGTCGGGTAAAGCCCGTCTGGATGTTCACCTGGGGAAAAAAAAAGAAGAAATATTAATTTGTTCAAAAACCATTTGAATCTAGGAATTGTTAAATAAGCAAGATAGTAAAAACACTCTACTTTATATACATGCCGTATTTACTTGAATCTAAGCCGCACCCCCAATTCTCAAACCGTTTTTGTGAAAAAATGTTGTCATCGATTCTAAGCTGCACCCCGAATTCTCTGCACGTTTTTGAAAAAATAAATAAATAAATAAAAAGTTGTGTATTATCCAATCAATCTCCGACTCTTAATATCCAATACTTAAGAAATTAAAAGATATTGAATGAGAAATAATAAATTAATAATTTATTTATTTTACCAGTATATTAAAACTTTCAAATACATACATAAACCTGTAACTATTCTAGCCGTCCCACTGGATCATGTTTCGAAAACCCTTCGTCATGCCTAGTAGCGCACACAAGGGGGGTCCTAGGGGTACGGACACCCTCCAAAGCGCGTGATTTTTTTTCCGATTTATTATAATTCTAAGTATATAATACGTAAAATTTAATTAAGTATTTGTTATTAATGATCAATTTTATTAATTATTGCTAATTATTTATACAATAATTAATTTTTTACTGTTTTTATTCCCCAAAATAGACAAAATCAAAAGCAGCATGATACAAGAATGATGGACTTTCAACCCTGGTCCCCCTCCCTCCTTGAAAAACTCCTGTGTGCTCTACTGGTCATTCTCATTGCTAGCTTTGGAATTGATGAAGGAGTCGTCTTCCGCGCCATCCAAAGCATTCCTCTTGCGGCATTTTTTTAAGAATGTATTTTAGAAGAAAAGGCCAAGTAGTGGTGTTGGGGGGTCGGGGGTCGAGCGGTAGCGTTTCGCGCTTCCACACCACAGGTCCGGGTTCTATTCTCGCAATGGGCAGTAGGGACTCAGCTTTTCATCCCTACTGCAGTGGCTCGATAAATGAGTACCAAACTTGCTTGGGGATTTAAAATACTGGGGTCTCGCTTCAGACTGACCACCTGATCGAGACATCTGCTCATGCACCTCAGCGCCCAATGGTCACGTAGGCCCTGACCCTCATGGGCTGTTGCGCC
The DNA here is from genome assembly GCA_019973935.1 of Trichonephila clavipes. Taxonomy (NCBI): domain Eukaryota; kingdom Metazoa; phylum Arthropoda; class Arachnida; order Araneae; family Nephilidae; genus Trichonephila; species Trichonephila clavipes. The sequence continues at coordinate 186,346 of BMAU01020925.1, forward strand.
ACTGAGTTTGAGTTAGTATTATAGAAGAATGTAAAAGAATCCTTAATGACATTTGCAAGGAAAAATTATATCATCTTGCTTACGCCGTCGGCGTACATTTGTTTCATTTGTGTCGAATTATCAGTGGCCCTTGCTCTGTGTTTCCGTTTTTTTCTTCTGCATATAAGATTGACTTCCTTTTCATACTTGCGTCATATGAACTCGTCTTGATGTTATTACATATTTTTTGATGTTAAGGTGGTTAAACGAAAATTTCCTAAATATGGGCAAACAACGATATTTTGGATAGATTGAATACTGAAGATAAACTGAGGAATGAAATAAGTCATCGTTTCAAGTAGCCAGAATAGGCAGAAACATTTTTCTTTCTGAAAGGGGCGAAAACCCAATTTCCTCCATCCCCAAAAAAGTTTTGCCTTTGATTCTAAGCCGAACTCGATTTTCAATAGCATTAAAACTGGAAAAATAGCGCGGCTTATATTCGAGTAAATACTATATATTCCTATGCCGAAACATCGTCGTGGCCGGAAATTACGTTTGCGGATTAAGAGAACAATACTTTCAATAATAACAATTGAATAGCGACAAAAATAGATGGAATACTGAGAGTGAGTTTTTTACTGTCAAGAAGCATTTTTTAATTTTTAGGTATATTTGTCGTATTCACCCTCTTTTTTATGAAGAAATCGAAAATATTAGTATGCATTGCTCTTATGTTTGGAAGTCATTTATTCGAGGTATTGCCCCAAACTTTTGAAAAAATAGTAAACTTTTAGAACTACAACTCTTTTAGTTCACAAGGCAAGTAATTTCTTTTAAATAAACAGTATTTCGATACATATGGAAGTAAATCTTTTTTTATACTCATTTCTTCTGTTATGTTTTAAGCTATCGTTTTTATACTCGGCGTATAACGCACACCCTTAAGTTTCCGTCTTATTTTTTGTGTTATAAGTGCGCGTTATACGCCAGGGCTGAAGTAGCCCAGTGGTGAAAGGAACCGGATCATGGCAGTCATGTCATGAGTTCGAGCCCAGTATCTCTAAAGACTCGCCGTGTAGGGCAGCGATGCACGTTAAATCTGTCTTGAACTCAAACGTCCTCCCATTGGTGTGGTGTGTTGGTTAGGAGAGGGGGGTGCCAGCTCAGGTGGCGTCCACGTCATTTGACTGTAGTTCAAAATTACGTCGTCCGTCCCCAAAAGCCCTCGTTTAGCTGAACAATGCGATTAATATTCACTCATTTGCGCGTTATACGCTGGATTTTATGGTGTATTTAATTATTCTATTAAAATAGTATTGTCAAAAAGAAATCACATTCTCAAAAATTAAGTCGAACCCGTGACCTTTGGATTAGAAGTCTAACGCTCTCTATCCATTGCGCTACAGAGACACAACGAACGATTTTTCTTGCTATAAATGCTTTTGGGTTAAAAAAAATTTTTTTTTACTATTTATTCATTTTTTAATTTAATGAAGGAATTAATATGTGAAAAAACTGTATTCACATCAAGTGTCACCCACTACAAGTTTAAAAATGTATTTGAACTTGAGCGTGGGTGGTTGAATAGAAAGTAATTTTTAACGATTGAAAATTTGAACACGATATATATATAGGGAGAGAGTGAACTAATAATAGGAATTGAAAAATTGACGAACGTAGAAAGCTAAGCGGACAAACATGGAATAAAATTTCAATTTACTTAACTATGCATACAAGTTTTAATACTTATTTAGAAATATTAGAAGCTTGTTTATTTTGCTTATTAAAAATATCGCCGAATTTTATTATAATTATTAAACACAATGCATTTTTTCTCAAATTTACCTCTCTACACATTATCACCTATATAGCCACAAGATTATATTCTTACTCAAAAATTTAGATGTTTTTCACAGAATGCTTGAAGAATCTTCTGACTTTGTAACAACTGAAAAGCGGTTGTTGGTGTTTGGGGGTTCGAGCAAAGATCAGTCATGGCAAATTTTAAATGCAAATTTATTTATCACTTTTACTTAATTAACATAACTAAGGGTATGAAATGCACCTATTAAATAATTAGAAGTGCAGTCGCACGGCTTAAGGCTACTAACATGTAATTATAATCTACCCCATTTACTCTTGGAGCTCTCTGGACTTCTACGCTAGAATTCACCGTAAATATTTTATTTAATTGTACGACCTCCAGCAGGGGCGGCGTTAGGCCCGACAAACAGGATGTCACAAAAAAATTGGTATATTTTCTAAAATGTTATTGGGTGTGAATTTGGTATTTCATTTAACGTACCTTATTTTTTAAATTTGTACTTATATGTTTAATGTCAGCTATCTTTTGTATTGAAACTTGAAGGGTTCGAGGTAGGAGTACATGTTAAATCATCAAATTTGATATTATTTTTGATAGTAACTGTCTCCTCATCTAGGAGTGAGGTCAAAACGGACATTCCTTTCACTCATTCTGTTAACTACCAAAAAAGGGACAAAAGGGTAATTAGTTTTTTTAGTACAGTGGTTCTCAAACTTTCACTACTGGTGACCCAATTTTCAGTCATAATTTTTATCGCCCCTCCCCCAAATAATAATGTATTGAATGCAATATTAATGCACTTTTTGGCGCTAAAGCTACAATACGATCATAATTATAAACCGTACAAATTAACAACATAAGTATTAAATTTTGTATATGTTACTTTTAAGTAATATATATTTTTATTTTTTTACTTTTTAGTTCGATTCACTATAAAAGCGTGTTTTTTAGTTTGTTTTTAAACTATAATTTATTTTATAATTATTTTTACTACACACGATAAAAATCACAATTCCAGTGAATAATTTAATTAAGAGAAAATATACTTATCTACTTTCAAGGACTTTTCAATTTTTCTTTGATTTTTTGAGAAAAAATCCAATAAAACTAAAGAAAATGTTCCAAATCTGCGTGCCCTTAATAAAGGACATAAATCACAGACACTTTTCTCTAACAATACAGGAACGTTATTTTTCAGCAAAACTGTCATATTTTGTTCACGTTATTGTAGTTTTGCTGTTGTTTGATGATCTATAAATAGCATTTTGAAGTTTTCTTCCTTGTGTCTTTTAGACAAGGCGAAGTGCTACATTTATTGATTCATAGTTTCCTTCATACGAGTTCTTTAGGCAGCATTTGAAAATTTCAATTCAACTCAAACGTTTCATGTCTATCGCTTTTCTCATATTTACTTTCGCTATCTTGATTAGTACGCATTATTTCAGCAGGTTCTTCATTTGCTTGATCAGTTTCAACTTCCTTCAATAGAGATAATAGATGCTAATTTTTTTTAATATTCTGCTTATTTACATTTATAAACCATAATAAGTCTCGTACAACACAGCAATCAAAACCACAAAATTGTTCATGGGGGAAAGTGTAGCATGTTCATAGAAAATATTTTGGAACAAAAGTAGACGCGCAGGGAACCGATCAAAACTAGTAACTTGATTGTATAAAAAACGCTTGCAACTCCCCTCTCCCCCAAAAAAGGGCGAAATGTGATAAATTCATTTTAGTTCCCATTAAGACTGTCATATTGGAGGATACTCTGTCAAGGTCATTGGTAACAAATAAACAGTTTTCCCAAAATTAACGATTTCGTGAACATGAGATGACTCTGCGCATCGCGCGACCGATCCCGTATTAAAAGTGTATTCAATAAAACATATGGTTACTAGCTGGTATACCCGTTCTTCGCACGGGTGAACTGAAAAATTGAACAACACAGATTGAAGGATAAAGAAGTTTATAATGAGTTAATTTTACGTGAATTGCAAACTAAACAAAAAAAGCTTTTTGCATATCTCAGCTAAACAAAAAAAAAAAAAAAGAAAGAAAAAAAAAAACACCTTTTTAAAATTTTAAGTATGTAGATCTAATAGCTGATAAAAAGGATTTTTTTTTATTTATAACTCCCCGTAACACTCTTGAGGGTCGATTTTTGAAAGTACCGCCCTAAGCTGATCTCTGCTCAGCAAGAGTAACACACTGTTAAAAGTTTTATGTAATGAACGCTTAAAAAATAGTGTAAATAATTTATATCTGAAAGTGTAATACATTAATATTACTTTCTGTTGTATTCATTTTATGTTAAAACTGTAATACTCGCAAACAACGCCGTTTTTTAAATTATAATGGCTATAATGGAAATTCAATGAAAAACACAGCGAAGTGATAACGATAGTCAAATTGGCAAATGTCTAGCTACTTTCATAGCTCGAGCTTTATTAGAGCTTTGTAATACCCGCCGTGTAGGGGAGCGATGCACGTTAATGCTTTATCTACTGCATTATGATTTACTGCAGTTTTTTTCATGCAACATTTTTTTTGGATCACTACATTGAAAAAATTAAGGGATATACATAAACAAAATACTCCACATTGTGAAATTTAATCCGTTAGAGATAATAAATTAATTAAAGATATTCCACTGTAAAATTAATTATATACACCGTTCACTTAAAATGAATAGTCAAATCGTTTTCTAAAGTCTTCATTAACATACAAAAACATAAGACACTTAAATTTTGACATAAACTATTTTTTCGGGACAAAAATAATAATCTTTGCAATCCGCTTAAAACGCAGTATCTGCTACAAAACTATTCGCCTTCCCCGCTGAAATACTCATCATGTAACCCATGCTGCCATATATCTTCGAAGAGTGGATTTCAAAGAATATTTTTGCTAAGTATTGGTAGAATATTCCTCCTAAGTTGGTGTGGTGTGGTAGTTAGGAGAAGGGGGTGCCAGCTCAGGTGCCGTACACGTCACTTGACCATGGTTCAAAATTACGTGGTCCGTCGCCAAAAGCCCTCGTATAGCTGAACAGTGCGATGTTAATATTCACACACTCCAAAAAATACAGTACATTTTTAGGATTTAAAAAAAATGCTATATCCGCATATTCAATTAAAATTATAGCGTTATAATTAATTACTAACTACAAACAAATTTTGAAAATTTTTCCAAATGATGTAGTGCGAAAGAGAAAGTTTATTTACTTTAAGTACCGGAACCGATAAAAGCATTTATTTTGAAAAAAGATCAATTTCTTACTACCAAATGTGCATAGTAAAATTATTAAAAAAAGCTTTCAAATAAAGAGAGATTTATAACAACCTCTCCCTTCAAAACTTAGTTTTATTCTGGAATAAAAAAAAATTAGGGATTATGCTGATCACAAGAATTAATTAGAAGCGAACGCCTTGCGTAGCCAAAACAAAAAGGGTTTCTTCACAAACAAAAGATATATGCTGTGGTGGGATTTTTTGCAGCGCACGCCAGAATTGCTTGCAGATGGCAGAATTTTTTCCTACTTACTTGACAAATATCGTTATATTTTGGACATTTCACACTATATCTTTATAAATTATAGCCTATGTGTTATTCTGATGTATAAGCTATATTACTGTAAAGTTTCATTAAAATCCATTCAGTTGTTTTTGCGTGAAAGACGGTCAAACATCCTCCCAAACTTTCGCATTTATAATATATATATATCTAGATTAGTTCTAAAAAAAGAATTGCGTAAAAAGTTTTTCGTTATGCATTATATGTTTCAGAATACTCATAAAAATACATCTTGGCCAAATAATACTTCAAAGTGCTCGATATGCTTATCCATTTTTCATATAACTCATTCACATGGGAAAAAAAGCAACAGAAAAATATTATTTATAACTTTCCTAAAAGAAAAAGAGTTGAAATGAAACATACCAGTATGTTTGAAGGTCAAATATATGATAGTCAAAAGTAGTATTTTATGGGTTAAAAGTAACGTAATAAAAAAAAATCTCTCATCGTCAATCATCCATCAGTAAAGCAAACAAAATGTTTTTTTTATTTGGTTGTAGGATCAAAGATAGCTAATGAGCGTTTGAAGTAGAATCTTTTATTTTTGACGATCACCAGATGATACATTTAAATTATATCAGTATAAATGTGCATTTTTTATTAAGTCAGAAAGCATTTTGTTTTGTTTTTTCATTCCAAAAATTTATTTTTTAAAACCTTTTATTTTCAATATGTTTGTGCCCCCCTCGCAGGGTAACCACGCGCCCCACAGTTTGAGAAGCACTGTTTCAGTAGATAGAGAGTCATAGGAGATGTTTTACTTCAGTTTTAAGCGTAATTACTATAAGTCAGTGCCTCTCAAACTTTCAATATTTGCCACCCAATATTCAATAATAATTTTCATCGTGCCCCCTTCTCCATACAATAGCAATATATTGAATTCAATAATATTATAGTTTAACCTCTTAAGTTTCACCACCGTATATAAACGTCACGCTCAATGAAAACTTTAATTGCCCCTGAGGTATTTATACGTCTTTCCGAATCACGATCTTTTCTGTGCACTGCTATCCATAAAATAATTCCGAAGGCTTTGAAATGCAATAAAAGGACTTTGTGAAGGAAATACTTATTACAGAGAGGATTTATTCTTTTATTCCTTTTCTCCCCCCCTCAACACATACTTGTGTCACGTGGAAAATGGTGGCATTGGGGAGTGAATCGCGTCACTTTAAATCGGCAGTTAACGGATTAATTATATAAACCGACAAATGATCATGATATGTGTATATAATTTTATATATTGTGTATATAATTAATAAATATTGTGTATATAATTTTATATATTGTGTATATATTTGTGTATATAATTTTATATATGACAAGCCCCTGTGTTCTTAACTTAGTATTGTTACATTAATTGTAGAACACATTGTGCGTTACTGATACATTTTTAAGTGTATTATGTCAGTGTATTTTATTTTGTATGATGTGTATTTTTTGTTTGTTTACTTCGTGAATAGATTAATAATTTTTTTAATAATATTTTGTTTTCAACTTTTCATTATGCTTGTATCCCACTCATAGCTTTATCATGCCCCGAAGGGGGCGCGTCCCACAGTTTGAGAAACGCTGCTGCTGTAAGTGAAAATCATTCCCACCATCTTTTTCGAACAAACTGTCCTGCTAAAACGGGCTATTTTTTTCTCTTACATTTTACTCGTTTAAAATAATAAAGGGTAATTATGTGCTTAATTTCGAATTTTTCAAGACTTGAAATAAATGTGTATGTGTGTGTATATATATATTGTCAAGCTGCTTTTTTATTCGCAAGAATTATTCGTTTTATAGGTGTGTTTTATAGGAATGAGAACAATTGATCTTTTTTAATTATAATTTTTTGCTTTGGTGAGAGGGCGGCATTTTCCATTTTTGCCCGGGGCGCCAAAACAGCTAGAGCCGCCCTACCCTCAGGTCGTAAATCTTAAGCACAATTTTATCACCTTTATTTTCCAGTTACCAATCCGCCGACTAACATCGCGTACCCAAACGTCAACGCTTAAATAGAACAACTCATTTGAATAAGTCTTCTTCTTCGAGAGAAAATTTTCGATAGAACATACAGTTAAAAAAAAAATAATTTTATCCCAAGAGGATGAGTAGAAGATTCTCGGATAGACCCGTTGTACAACAAATTCCCCCCTGTAATGATGTTTCATCTTATCAAAGATGTTACTTCTAAAGTTTGATCATCACTTTTTTTGTTTAAATGCTTTAAGGTATCCGACTATGTTCGGAACCGTGATTTTAAAAAGGAGCATAAATGGATAATTTTCATGATATTTAGTGTCACTTAGATTATGATATATGTATAAAATTGTTTTAAGGATATTTTGACAAAAAAAAAATATTTAAATGCAATATTTTGGCAAAAAATTAACTTAGAATAATCTCTTTACAAAATGTTCTCCTTTTGTGAAAAATGCTTCTATTATGATAATATTTTGCCTGTATATAGCTCATACCTCTCTACAGAGGCTCTCCTGGAATTTTTGAAAAATTCACATTTTCAGAGTTACCACCAATTGAAATAATTATTGGCGTTTTTTCTTAAAATTGCTCCCCTCTGTTGTCGTAAAATATGAATAAACCCACTTCTAAGTTATATATTTCAAAAATTCTAGTTGAGCCTCTGTACAGAGGTCTGAGCTATATACAGGCAAAATATTATTATAATAGAAGCATTTTTCACAAAAGGAGAACATTTTGAAAAAAAGATTATTCTAAGTTAATTTTTTGCCAAAATATTGCATTTAAATAATTTTTTGTCAAAATGTCCTTAAAACAATTTTATACATGTATTCTAATCTAAGTGACGCTAAATATCATGAAAATTATCCATTTATGCGCTTTTGCAAAATCACGGTTCCGAACGTATAGTCGAATACCTTAAATGTAAAATGTATTTAATGCGTTGAATGATAATACTGAAAGTATTCAAACCATTAAAAATAAATTTTCTGGATTTTTTTTTCTCTAAGAAAAATTTCAAGATTAACTAGTAGCCATGGTAACAAAAATCCAAACTGGTTGTCACTTTCGTAACTTAGTTTTGAAACTCGTCTAATGTTTCAAAATGAAGTTTTAATTTAACTTTAAAAAATTATACATATGATTTTTCAGAATGCTTTGTAAATTCTTGAAGATATTCCAAATAGTTAATTTTTATTTGAGTGCGACATAGTTCTTAAATATTTAAGTTTTATATTGAAAAATTCCGAAGTATAAAATGTTCGTACATATTTACCATATCGAAAACACCGCATTGGACATGTGTTTAAGCCAAAAATATGTAAATCTTTAGTTATAAGAAAACATCAAGGGGGCAGTTAGAAAGTTTGATATGAATAGGAACAGTTTCTTTATTATCATTTTACAAAAATGTATTAATTACGCAAAACAATTAAATTAGAGAAAGCAATTTGTGAGCGATTTACACCGGAAGTTCCTCTCTCGCCGTCTTACCTAAATAAGGGAGTAGGAGGAATGAAAGAAGAATCAGAGACTTTCATTATCACAATTATTTATTTAGTCAAACAACTCAACCCACATCAAACTATTCGCTGAGTGAATGTCAAGGGGAAAGCAGTGAGTATTAAGCAAATATGCGCAAGTAACTTATTTAACTCAACCTAATCTATCGTTGATTACTAACCTCAAATCCACTAATTCAACACAGTGGCAGACACCACTCTTAATACATGCGAAAGTAAACATTATTCAATCTCACCTGCGAAGTGAATATAGCAGCTTCCTATATATATATATATATATATATACATACTATAATTACAATACTTTGACTTTATATGTAAGAAAATAATCTGAATGTCATGGTTTCTTCTTGAGAGGGATGGCTGTGAATTAAACACGAATGCTAGTCCAAAGATTCCCCAAGAGGATTAGTTAGAGGACGCGTATAGATTCGTCATAAATTGAATAGGACTATTATCAAATATCTCCTTCTCTCTCTTCCGAAAAAAAAAAACGAGTTAGTGCAAAAATGTATAAGTAAAAACCGTCTACGTAGGTGTTCAAGGACATTACGGAAAGTGTAAGTAAAAAAAAGGTTTTTAAAATTTTAAAATTATTTTTTTGCTAGAAACAAAATGGGAGAAATTATGTTTGCATTGATTATTGTGTATAATTTTATGATATTAACAATATTTGCGATTAACTATATAACATCATTATAGAAATCTTTTAATGAATTAAATTAGGTAATTATCACACACACAATAACAGTTTCAATAATATCCCACTGATTTTACAAATGCGCAAACACACGAAACTTATTCGAAATTGCAAATGAATTCGTCAACAAAGCACGTCAAAATGAATCCGCATAAAAGGAGAAATTGCTGTAATTTGCTTTTCATTTGAAAATATTTGTGTGAAAAATTAAAGAATATCTCGATCGAATTCATGGTGAAATAATGTCATATAAATTTTGGATTTTATTGTTCTTATTCAAAGCCACCATTAATCTCCCCCCACCAATTTATTCCCAACTCCACCCCTCTTAAATTTTTGTGTTTCTTGTTTATTAAATTAAAATTTTTTTAATCATTCAGCTGCAAAATTATATTAATTTCTTTAAAATTAAATCACGTGTATTATTCACAAAAACTGTTTATCGAAAACATTAGGAAAATAATTAGTAAATTTTTAATGAACCATTTCGTTACACCTATTATGATGTTAGGGTTTTTTACTATCTGTGTAATGTACATAGCACATGCACATTTTCCTTTTATAAAATTGAAATAGTGCTGCCATCTATTAAATTCTTTTGAAACTAATACTAAATTAAAAAATTAATGACTGCCGCAATAATCGGAAGTTTTTATAATAGCAATTAGCACAGATCATTTAATAATAATTAACATAATAATACAAATAGAAAATATTTCAGTGGATAATCAGATATTTTAATTAAGTTATAAGAACATTTTTTTAAAAACAGAATGTGATGTTTTCGTGAAGAGACACGCCAAGTCTTATCATGGAATGAGCCTTTGTTTCATTTTTTTTGTTTGATGTCACTAAAACAATTCATTTTGATCAATGAGCTATCTATAATATTCTAGTTAAAATTTTCATAGACGAGAAATAGAACTGTCTCGTCTTACAATTCCTTGCGAATTCCCCCTCCCCTGACTTTTCTAGCTGCTGAATACTAATTACTTTTGGGTGTGATCGATAGCTTTGATTTTAACCATAAATGGTGTGGGAATTCTATAAATGTATATAGAACAGTTTATGAGCAGACTTTGAGGTATGCAAATTTTTTGCACTTCCCTTTTGGAAATTCTACAAAAAGCAACTACACAAAATATTTTTTTAAAATACCTTAAAGTATTTTTTTTTTGGGAGATTGATTTAAGAAAAGAATTAATTTAGCTTAGTAGGTAAAATTATTTTGAATTTTAAGATCCCTTTTGGAGTTAGTGGGGACATGTTTACCACAACTCCTGTATTCTATTGAAAGGCATTTATATACCTCTTGTTTCCTTTTACATCACTCCACATGAAATTTCTAAAATATATTTTGTATATAAATACCTCAACCTTCAAAAGGAATAGTGAATTAGAAATACTTTATATTCTTGAGAAACAGGGGCGCAGCTACCGCCGTATCAATGATACGGGGCCCCCAAGTTACAAGGACATCAACATATGTAAATACAGTACCACTAAAAGAGCCTTCGTTTAAAAAAAATGGGCCCGAAGGAGTTTTGATACGGGGCCCACTCAGAACTAGCTACGCCAGTGTTAAGAGATGATGATGAAAATAAGAATTTCTACGTATTATTTACAAGAAAATTTATGTATAGAGATCAGTACATAGTAAACACAACCATTCTATGAAATATGTTTCGAAATATTACAATATGTAAAATAAGTAGCAAGTTATACAGATGAAAAAATGACTAATAAAGATATTAGATTGATGAATTTGGTGGTAAGTATAATTATCACGGTCTGGTAAGGGGTTAAGACAATAATACTAATACTGATTTACGAAAAAAAAAAAAAAACAAAAACATCTAACGAACTTACAAATAAGCAGTGCCTCTATTATTTTTAGATAGTTTATAAATATATTTTTTGAACAAAAATAATTCAACCTACGAGGGCCTAAGCTACGTTAAAACCATCTTCGAAGTTTAGTTGCTGTAACACCACGAATTACATCTTTTCCATATTTAATTTATTACTTATTTCGTGTTCAATAGCTGAATAGACTCACAATACCCTTTGTGTAGTACAAGGATATAAACTTAAAGGCTAAGTTGGGCCAAACAAGAAAAGTTTAACTTCAGGTGGGCCGCAATAAATATATAAATAAATAATATTCATAGAAACGTAGGTACCGTATTTTCCCAATCGCAGTGCATTAAAAATAAATGTACGTATTTTGTTTAACCCCTTGTTGTTGTTTCTGATGCCACCTGATCGGCGAAGGCCAGATCGAGGTCCACGAAATTCATCATGGCAAAGGGCTAAGTGACGCTTGTCGTTAGCCGTAGCTTTGAGCACCATACAGGTGACAGCACGATTTGGTTCGTTTCCACCCCAATTTTGAGGAAGGACACGCGGGGGAGGTCAGGGGCCTCCCACCAACCTCACGAGAGGACTTGCAGCTTGATGGCTATTTATAGTACCCCCCATGCCGCGAAGGTACTATATATTTACAAACATCCATGTCTTCTCCGGGATTCGAACCCAGGTCCTACGGCATGGCAGTCAGCGTCGCCAACCACAATACCGGATGGGCGACTGTTTAACCCCTTAAATGCCGATTACAAGTTACAGTAGAACGTCGTTTATCCGAACGTTTATTATCCGGACCAGTTTTTTTTTGTCAACTACATGTACTATGGCAGTCAGCGTCGCCAACCACAACACCGGATGGGTGACTGTTTAACCCCTTAAATGCCGATTACAAGTTACAGCAGAACGTCGTTTATCCGAACGTTTATTATCCGGACCAGTTTTTTTTGTCAACTACATGTACTGTATATGAATACTTTTTCGAACATTGTAATGCTCAACAGTTCTTTCGCGTGAGGCCAAAGGTGACGAGAAAACCCAAGGTCGGGGATATTTGGGGAATATCAGTTGTGTGATTTGGTAAATATCTGCGCGCAATATTAGGTCAGTTTGTTTCCAAGTGAGGGGATGTATACGTGCTCTTTTATTGAGTTGTGAACTGCTATGACTTCGAATTCAAAACCGAAGCGCAACGTCTTGAACATAGAGACAAAACTTGAAATATTGAACTCTCTCGCGAAGGGAGAAAGTGGAACGTCTCTAGCACAGTTTTATAATAATGGAAAGTCAACAATTTCTAACATTAAAAAAGCCGAGAAACTGCAGGAGACTGGATTTCAAATGCTTAATGATCATGATATTGTGACTTCCATGCAAGAGGAATCCGACCCTGTCGACAATGAAACGGATAAAGACAACGACAACAACAACGAATGTAACAAGGGTCCATCAAATGCTGGCGCGTTTTTTGTGTTAGAGACAACTATGAAGTGGTGCGAACAACAATCATAGTGCTGTCCTACTCAATTGCTGCTGCTCAAGAGAATCAGAGACCCTGCAGCGAAAAAACGAAGGTGTACAATGGTACAGCGAAAAATAAGTGATTATTTTCCACAATAAATGTAAAATTGCGACATTTTGCATCTATTTTGCTTTTTTTTTTCAAACATGTTTCCCGCATGTGATGACTTTCAATATTCCTATACTGTCCGGTTTCATATACTGCATGGATCGCATTCGGTTTTCGGTTATCCCAATGGTATCCGGTCCCACTTGATTCGGATAAACGACGTTCTACTGTACGCGATTCACTCTCCAGTGCCATCGTTTTTTACATAGACATACGTTTGCGATGTAATCGAGGTAAGAGAAGGCATACAAATAAGCAAATTTTTGAAATATGTGAATATACTCATGACCAAAAAAATTAGCGTACCAAGAAGGAGTCCTCAAAATGAAACGAAATTTTACATACGTAGTGACTACTTTGATATAAGTAAATGATTAGAAAATCAAAGAAAAATGATCATTTATATCATAGAAAAAGACAAAAGAACGGAGGATTTGATACCCTATTGAACCCCCTCTAGTGCGAATGCACGATGCAATACGATCGGGCATTGAGGCATACAAGTTCTGTATGATGTCTTGAGACATTTCGTTCCATATTTGCTGTAACATTGCCTCTAGTTCATTCAAACTCGTGGGATGCCCAACTCGCTGTCCTAAATGATCCCAGATGTGCTCGATTGGAGACAAATTTGAGGATCGGACAGGTCAAGGAAGGGAAGTAACAGTGTAGAGACAGTCTTGTGACACCCTTGCCGTGTGAGACCGAGCATTGTCTTGTTGGAAAACGGCTCCTGGGAGCCGTTGCATGAGTGGTAACACATGTGGTTGCAGGACGTCATGGACATACCGCTGGGCTATCATGGTGCCACGGATCAATACTAGGGGTGCCCGCAAGGCCGGATCTACGTATGGGCTAAATGGCTGTAGCTCAGGGCCCCTTTCTCTGTTGAAGATAACAAACAGAAAAAGATGCTTACAATCAAAATAGTAATAAAATAATAGACCAGTAAAAGAATAAAACTAAAAAAAATACCATATCAAATTTATTTTTATTTTCGAGAGGAATTAAAACATACTTATGTACCTGTTTATTCAAGTTTCAAGTATAAGAAGTAAGTACCAATACACATTTCTAAATTATTTAAGTAGGAAGATATTGAAGTTATAATTAAGTATTTTCAAAGATTGAAAACATCAGGATTTCCCATAAATATGTATGCTGTCTTAAAATTTGTGATGAGTAACCTAATTTCTTCTATAGGATGGAAAAAAATAACAATCATTTTTATGTGTGGGTTATGGAGATTCACCGCGAATGTTGGATAAATGTAAAATAGTCTTGATTTTCGGAACAAGTCAGTTTTTTTTAAGTATAGGTAGCAACAGCAAATAATGGATGACAAAGAAAAACAATATTTATTTAAAGTAGGGCAAAAATAATTCTGAAGTTTATTTTTATAAAATCCTCTTTAAACTGATGGACCAATAAATAATAATAATCAGCGTTTTAGGTTTCAGCGAGTATAGACAAAGATTTTTTTATTTTTTAAAATTAACTATAGGTACTTTTTTTCAATTATCTCAGAAATATACTATATTGTTTTGTAAAAACTTTTTAGAATATTTTTTGTTTATTAAGCACAATCGGTTGCGTTATCGTAATTTTATTACCTAAACTTCTAATTTGATTTTCAGGAAAATCAAGTACTTAATTAACAATATAAATATGCTTGGCGGAAAATATAAGAGTGTAGCGGAAAAACGAAAACTTTTGTTAAATCGAGAAAAAGAAAAAATTAAATGTCTAAAAAATTTAACTTTTTTTACAATGGAACTATGTAGCACGAATATATCAAACGCAGAGACATTAACACTAGATTGCCCAAGGAAGTCATTTTGATTTCAAATAGAAAAACAGTTATGTATATATAATGACACAACTTTTTGAACTTTTTTCCCAAGTGAAATAAATTTTTTTTTTATAGTTAATATTTACCAATAACTTGTTATATGACTGTAAATGATATAAAAATTAATTTTAAATAAGTTTTTTTACACATTTGTTATTCTTTCACACTGCAGTCATTTTGACTGCTTTTGGACACACAATTTCAGTCATTCTAGTGTTCACAAGCGAGAAGGAAAGGAACTTGGCCAAATAGAACGGAGAAACACAACAAGCAAATATTAATGATGAAAATATGTAAGATTTCGATGACCAGCAGCCTTCCGAAAAAGATATTGTTCAGCCAGAGGGTATCTGTTATGCCCTGACCGAAAAGTGTTTAGAAAATGTTGGGTATGAGTTTGAGAAATATACGTTGAGGTGGGTTCGTGGCCTAAATCGATTATATCCTTTCACATGAAATGAGTTATTTTCAAAATAAAGATTCAAACTCCATATGTTCGGTTTCGGTAAGAGAATACAAAGAACATTATAAACCATTTTCGAATAATCACTTAATTAAAATCTTAAAAATGGCCAAGTGCTGGAAAGGTTTTGGTTAGGTTATTCAACTAGTATTGGTAGTGTTTTTTGTTTAACCAGCAAACTTTTTCTAAAACAAATTCTTAATACACAGCCAGCTTTTCTGATTGGACACACGTAACAGTGATTGGAAACAATTGTTTAGAAAATCATAAAATTCTATTGAACATAAAAATTCAGTGTTAGTTTGGTTGACCCGAAAAGAAAATAAGTCTGTTTTAGATAGACAGTTATAGGAGCAACTAAGAAAAGATACAGAATATTACCACAATGTCATCAAAAGTGTTATCGCGGTAGTAAAGTATTTGGCTATAAGAGGTTTAGCATTTAAGAAGTTTTTGGTTCTCCTCATAATGGTAATTTTATGAGTGCCCTGGAACTACTAGCAGAGTTCGACCCATTCATTCGTGAACACATTGAATGGCGAGAATTACAACCAAAATCATTAATATCGTACTTATCAAAAACCATATATGAGAAAATAATTGAGATCATGGGCAAGCAAACCCTTAAAACAATTACAACTCAAATAAATAACGATGGCACAATGTACTATTCAATTGTGATGGATTCAACACCAGATTTGTTCCACAATGACAAACTTACAATTGTAATATAATATTGTTTTCGAGGAAAAGTGTATGAAAGATGAGTCTCATTAATTAATATTAGCAGTCACACTGGATTATGCTTATTTAATTCTCTACAAGAAATTTTAGAAACAAATGGACTGCTATTGGATAATTGTAGGGGACAGTCATTTGACAACGCTGCTAATATGTGCGGTCGATATAATGGTGTGAAAGCTCATTAAAAAAATAAAATAAATTCACTAATTATGCGTCGTGTGCTGCACTTTCTGTTAATCTGGATGGTGCAGAATCAGTTAAGGTTGCAACTGAAATCATGGATGTCTTTGGATTAGTGCAACAAGTATGTTTTCTTTTCTGCTTCGACCCATAGGGGGTTTCTAAATCGTGAAATTAAACTGAAGTTTACCTTAAAAATTTAAGTCAGACCAGATGGTCTTGTCATTACGATGTTATTGAAGTCTTAAAAGAAAGATAATTCTGATAATGTGGCGGTGGTATCTATATAAGCCAGTAACAGCCTTCAGACTGAAGTGATCCTTTTAGTCTAGTGGTTAAGTTACATGTGTGTATGGGACAGAAAAATTTAAAAGAGATACGCTTATTTTTGCGTTATATAAGCTTATCCTTGATTTAAATAGAAGAAGCCAAGTACATATGAAGAATAGAGTAAGAAATTAAAAAACTTTTGATGGATTTGCAAGATCACACACAAAGTAAGAACGTCTACCTGGAGAGAGTACGCACTATTGATTACTATTCAGATGACGTAGACCAACATTTAGTATAGATAGTGTTCAGAGTTCAAAGCTTATTTAACAATAAAACAAACTGAGCTAGAGTCCTATACTTGTAGTGATATGTTGAATTAAATTTTTGAAACGAAACTTGTTGACGTTTTATCAAATTTGTATACCATTTTAAAGACTTTTCTAACGCTCCCTATTATTAGTTATGCAGCGGAGTGTGCGTTCTCTAAAATGCTCTATATTGAAAACAAATATAGGACAACAATGACAAATACTAGGCTTAATTATTTATCACTTCCTTCTATTAACACTAATCTCACCAAAGACATAAAATGTGATGAGCAAATAAAAGAATTGTGATATTCCCCCTTTGGGAGAATATCTCTCGGAGTATCAGCGTGAGCTAGAAGTGTAGTTAACTAGAGGCATACATAATCTTAATATATCTTTATTAAGATTTTCAACTTAAACTTCTAACAAATTAAATTATAATAATTAATGTGAGAGAATCTACGATGGCAAAATACGCAAACCACAATATACATAGATAATAACGACTTAACCTAACTCGGACCACTATCAATAACTGAATCGCCTAAACTCAATTCTAATGCAATCACTGATTCTAATATTAAATATTCAATCCTACCTTGTTGCAGTCTGGAGAATCAATCACTAATATCTGAAAGGCAATCTTGTATTTACTTCCATGCACCTTGGTTTTCTACATCTTTATCAATTATGACTTCTAATCACCGCCACGTAACCTTATCCAAACTTCAACCGCGAACTATATTAACATTCCTCTATTTGCCACCTCGCTTACTCTAAGTTCCGATATTTAAAAGCTTGTTAATTTGCATCTTTTATTCGCACTTCACTTCTTGGATTTGGTTGGAAAAGAGTTGCCATTAATTCTGGCCCAAAGGACATGTTAAAGAAAAGACGCGTGAGCCCGTCACAGAATTTGCAGCACAAAAGTGCAGAACATTTTTTCTGTAAATTATGTAATTTTTTATAACGTATTTAGATTGTATGAAGTAAAAAAAAATCTTAAATGTGTCATATATTTTAAATTTTCCCGCACAATTTTTTTTTAGGAAAATGGCAAAAATTTTAATCATTTAGAGGGCCCCAAGATATCGTTAGTCCAGGGCCCCAAAGGTCACGGTCCGGCCCTGGGTGCCCGTGTATTGTAGGCAATGGCACCCCATACCATCACACCAGCTGTGAGGGCGGTGTGTCACTGTAAAGCAAAGGCAGGATTGAGGAGTTCACCACGGGTTCTCCATACACCAACACGATTGTCATCACTGCTGAGATTGAATCTGGATTCGCGTCGCTAAAGACGACCTGGTTCCATTCCGCTGCAGTCCAGTTTATACGAATCGTTGTTTGCAACAATGTGAATACAATTAAATCAGATCTCGACTTAACGATAGCAATCTCGAATATGCTATAAGATTGGGAATATCATCTTATACGCCTGACTGAAAATTTAGTGGATGATACACAATGCCAAAAAATACATTAACCACTTGCGTTGGAAGGACGTGCCACGCACGTCATAATTCTTTAGTCACAGAATTGCCGATGACGTGGTATGTACGTCGTCATGGAATTGTTACAGAAACATAAACGACGTGCGTGGCACGTCAGGTGGAATTATTGTCAGAGTACAGATCATCAGTGCACTGCATAGCGTAGTTTTAAATATTTAATCCACATTCTAAAATGGAAAGCAAAAGTGAGACGTTAACGAACAATAGAAAAAGAAAACACGATGGTAGTGATAGTGACTTTGATGAAATAATTTTTCCACTCCAAAACGACTATAAAAAGTTCTAGGTTAACAATAAATTAGTTTAGAAAGTATAAAACTTTCTGATTTCTCTGAGGCATCGCACGTGACGCCTCCCAGCGAGTTATACTGAACTGTTATGTTACATGTGTCAGTGTTTTTTTTTGCCAGCGCAAGTGGTAAAAAGTAACTATTTTGAATTTTCTGTTCAGTTCAGTTCGGTACAGTGGAAACACTGTAATAGTGGAGACTTGGCTAACGCCTTATGCTCCGATAAAATTTTGATTAGTTTTTAATCCAAGTTGTAACGCATAGTTCGTGATTGCATTGTCTTTCAGTAGTTTGAATTATCGCCTTGTGCTTCAACTGAGATTAATGAAAGTAGAGTATTGAGAAACTATTAGTTGGAATTTTAGAATCTATTGGTTGATGTCACAAAAATTTTTCAACATGCTCTATTGTTTTACATTTCGCTATTGAGGAATAAGACCATCCTCCGTGGTTGGAGATAAAAATTTTCAAAATTTCACGTTGCGATTTGTATTTGATACAGTTTAATATAAAATGTTCACCAGTTTCTGGTACTTTACAAATCTGCACACAAAGGAGAATCTGTTTGTTTAAAAAGGAAATATATATCATTTAATGGTAATTTTTAAGCTCGCAACTTATTGATTAAAACTTCTGTATTTCTATTTTTTGCTGCCTGTCTATTCCATTTTTCAAGATGAGAAATATAAAAATAATTTTTACGTCTTTTGCTCTTTTTCCATATTTCTTCACTTTTATTTTTGTGTTGTTTTTTGAAATGTGTATGTAAGTCTTCCCAAGTTATCCAAGAAATAATATTCCACGGCTCTGGAGAGGCTTCAGCTAATTTATCAACTTCTTCATTAATTCCTATTCCCTTGTGCGCTGGTACCCAAATGAATGTAATTGATTGAGCTATTTGGAGGCACTGATGTAAAGTTGAACTTAAATTTAATATTATCGTATTGGATTTTCTATTAATATTTTGGATACTTTTTAGGACTGATAAGCTGTCCGTCAGGATGATATAGTTTTCTGTTTCAGAAACCCAATTTTTTAACGCAGTCCATATGGCTATAGCTTCAGCTGTGAAAATTGAAATCATTTCTTTTAGTATGAAATTTTGTCGAACTTTTTTCTTAGGGATCAAAATTCCTATTGATGTTTGATTAGTATTTTTTGAACCATCGGTTGCTATTATGATATTTGTAGGAGTGGGAAGGCCCATTGACACCAGCTAAGGGGAATGGGTAGTTTCCCCTCCCCCTTGGAATGTGGAATGGCAAGTGGCAGGGATTCGGTCTTTGGGTACGACGGAGTGAAGTCATGTCCGAGTGTTGCTAACTGTATAATAACTGTTTTCTTTAAATGTTTTTTTAATAAACCTTAATTTTTTAAAATTTAAATGCCAGGTTTTTTTTAATTTGTTTCCGTGCCCATTGATAAGAATCAAACTTTACTGGCGCAGCCGTTAATGATCGAGTCTTAGTGGAAAACCCCACAGGAAGAACGTTCCAGAAATTTCGAGTTTTCTGGATTCCCGCGTGGAAATGAATCAGGTAAGAGTTTTTGCTTGCAACTCCCCTGTAATGTAAGACGAGAGAAATTTATAAAATTATACTGTTTAATATCCATTTATTAAGAGAGAATTTTGATTTTATTTTTTATACGTCAGTGTACGTTTTTTTTGCTCTGCATATCCATGCAGTTGTAACTTGTTGAACGCCAGTTCAATTTTTGAATTAATTATATACATCAGTATATATATTTTATTATTCTTGTTCCATATCAATGGAAAGTAAGTTTTAGAACATCCGTTCTAAAAATTAAGAAGCTCCAAAAAATCATTAATTCTCTCAGTATATTATTTTATTGCATATCCATGCAGTTATAAAATTTTGAACGCCAGTTCAAATTTCAGTTATTATATATCAGTATATTTTTTATTATTTCTTTGTTCCATATCGATGGAAAATAAGTTTTAGAACATCAGTTCTATGAATTAAGGAAAACTTCAAAATCATTAATTCTCAGTATATTATTTTATTGCATATCCATGCAGTTATAAAATTTTGAACGCCAGTTCAAATTTCAGTTATTATATATCAGTATATTTTTTTTTATTATTTCTTGTTCCATATCGATGGAAAATAAGTTTTAGAACATCAGTTCTATGAATTGCTGAAAACTTCAAAATCATTAATTCTCAGTATATTATTTTATTGCATATCCATGCAGTTATAAAAATTTTTGAACGCCAGTTCAATTGGGAATTATTATATACATCAGTATATATTTTTATTATTGTTCCATATAAATGGAAAGTGTTTTTAGAACATCAGTTCTATAAATTAAGGAAAGATTGTATGTTTTTTTTTTATGATATATTTATTTATTTTGTAATGTACACAGTAATAAATTCACGTCAGTGAATAGCAATTGGGTTTGTTTAAAAATTAATGTTAAAGAATAATACTTATCTCATGTCAATGAAATTATTTTGTGCTTATGTACGCATAGTATTTTTCGATTAATGTCAAAAAAAAATATATTATCAGTTAAATTGGAGAAAAAACTACCGAATATATTTATTTTGTAGTGTTCTATTATTCCAGCCAGGAATAGATTATGGTGCATGTCGGTTATATTTTAAGTGATTATATTGTGTATATCAGAAATAGGTTAGAGATTATTGTGTGTCAATAATATTTTAAGTGATTATTGTGTGTCAGTAATATTTTAAGTGATTATTGTGTGTCAGCAATAATTTAGTGATTATTGTGTGTCAGTAATATTTTAGGTGATTATTAAATATCGGCAAATATATTATGATTCGGTGTATCAGTAATATTTCTGATCTCTGTGTATTAGTGAATATTTTTAAGTGATTATTGTGTATAGGTAATATTTTATGATTATTGTTGCATCAATATTTTAAGTGATTATTGAATAATCAGTAATATATTAAGTTCTATTTATAGAGAGTATATGGCACACTTTTTTTGGGAAGAAACACATGACTATTATTTTGTTTTTCTTCCCAGTTCATCGAGTATTGAGTTAGCATAGCGGACGTTGTTTGTAGGTGTTTTAATGAAAGATATATGTGTGGTACTTATAATTTTTGCAATTCCTTTTAGTGTTATTTTCGTCCTATTATTGGTTAGTTTGAGTATTTTAAGAGAAAAAAATTTTCAATGGCATTCTTGGGGAAAGCTAGAAAGCAAGATTTGGCAGTTTGTTGGCTGAGGAGTTAGCCAAAGGTATCAGAGATAAAATGACGATTATAGATTTAAAGAATATCATAATCGGTAGCAAAGTGATTACGAAGAGGAGTCGTTAGAGCTCAGTTATCCGTTATTTTGTGAGAACGCGTTGAAAGGAAACAGAGGAAAAAATCGCCAGGCAGTTGTGCTATGAATCAGAATTAGAATCGAACTGCGGTTACAGATCGAAAGTATTCGGTCGAATGTTAAGCGGAGTTGTGCAGAAGATCGTAAGAATACATCTTCAAATTACCGAATTAGTATCGGGAGGCGGGAACATATGAGGGAAACATCTCCCGCTAAAGTTGATGGCTGAAGCTACGATACTGGAAGTTACTTACTTCCTATCAAAGAAGAAAATGGAATGGATGATTTAAGGGTTGTTTACGTCAAGGTCAAGGGTGAGCAAGAAATGGCGAATGCATGGACACAGGTGCCCAGATGCCCGTGGTAAGACCAGATGTTGTCGAAGGACAAAGCATTGATAATAGAGGGTCAATTCAAATAACGTCTGCATTTGGGGAGCATGAAATGGGTGAAGTAAAGGATCCAACAATGGAATTGAATGACCTTAGGCACGGTGTTGTGCCTGTCCCTAAAATTTGCCAACGACATGTTAATCTGTTCCTCTGATTATAGAAGTAATAATAGAAAACACGCAAATGATCTTCGCAATCCTGCGAAAACTTCGAGAACCTTCAAAGAAAGAAGGAATTATTAGTTCAACAGATTCAAATCAGTTTGCAGCCAAGAAGTGGTCACCGATCTACTTCCTGAGACAGTTCTTATTGAATGTTCCAAACGGAGATTTGGTTGCAGTAAAAATTAATGGATCGAATGTCCAAACAAATGGACAAGGTATAAAAAAGAAAAGCAAGGGTGAGGTTGTCTTAACTTGTGGATTTAAAAAGGAACTTGTATAGTACTAGGCGTGGTTGCCCCCGCAAGGAAATATTCCTAATTTTATTGACTCAACCGGTGCAATGTTGTAATGTGATCTCACAACAGGTATTGGTTAAAATTGGAGTTGAGTTATGATTGAAGTATTTAAGGTTCGCGTGGGCCGTTTTATGGACAATAACATGCATTTGTTGCTTTTGTCGCTTTGGATTGAAAAGGATTTTTCGGGCTTTCATTTTACATAGAAATTGGAAGAAAAAAGAGAAAAGAGAATTTTTTTTTAAATGTTTAAACCTGGTACAATAAAAGAATTAACGTTTGGCTGAAGGTTTAAGCATGTAAAAGTAATGAATTATTCAGGTTGCCTGCTCCTGTTAAATAGATAAGATTAATGCCAATGATTATATGTACTTAACGTTTTTCAGTACCATAATTTCTGGAAACTTCTAAAGATTAAAAACTTTGGCTTCATCATGCTTTGCTTAGTACATGTTGTATACAATTATTTTAGATTTTATGTGATATATTTTTAGTAACTTTTTATATTTTAATATTTTTTTGAGTATTATTTGTGTTAAAACTTGTACGGATATTAATTTTCTAGCATATTAATGTGATTTGTAACCTATTTTTTGGAGTTGTGTTAGCAAAAGCTCTTTTTTACATGATACCTGAAAAAAAAAAAAAAATTTCTCTCGTTATCTTGTTTCTTGCCATGTATGTGTGCATGTGTTTTTTTATAGTTTCTTTTCAGCCTAATGTCCTGAATGACGGATGAGCTTTTTAAGGGGAGGTGTAGGAGGTGGGAAGGCCCATTGACACCAGCCAAGGGAATAGTTTCCTCCCCTTGAATGTGGAATGGCAAGTGGCAGGATTCGGCCTTGGGGGTGACGACGGAGTGAAGTCATGTCCGAGTGTTGCTAACTGTATAATAACTGTTCTTTAAATGTTTTAATAAACCTTAATTTTAAAATTTAAATGCCAGTTTTTTTTGAATTTGAGCCCGGTGCCCATTGATAAGAATCAAACTTTACTATATTGTTATTAAATTTGGGCTGAATGTAATCATTAAACATATTTTTGTACTATGTCATCTGGAAAGATCCTTGTTTGAAAATGGTTCAGTTCAGAGTATAGATGTTTATTTTTTGAGAGAGATTTAGCAGATTGGGAGGAGAGGGATCATTGTAGTGGAAGAATATCTTTTAGAGATACATAATTCTGGAGCAGGTTGATCTGTCTTGGAAAATACTTCAATTTTTTTCATTTTTAAAAAATGTTATTTATATCCCAAAATAATCTGCATCTGAACCAGTTTTTTAATGCAATTTGTTTAGTTATAAATTTTTGGCAAAGGAAACTATGGCGATTATTAATACTTTCATTCATAGACTGCTCTTTAATAATCTAACGGGGTGTTTTGGGAAACCTAGGCTAAACGTAAGGCAGCATTGTAAATCTTCTAGCTTTTGTCTGTTGCATTGCTAGAAAAGGAAAAAGTTGACTTCCCATAGTCAAAGATAGAACGGATTGTGGCATTAATAATATTTTAAAAGATGATCACATCTTATTCCTATTTTTGGAGAATATAAGGCTTTAATTGCATTTAAATATTTAAATCCTTTCTGATGTAGGTAATTAATGATTTTTTCAGGTGATATTGGGGCCAAGATGATACTCAGGATTTTCAGACCTTCAATTTCGGGAATAGGCTTCCTAGTTATTTTAGGTAATGTGGTATTTGTGCCTCTTTTTCTGAAAAAAGTTGATTATATGCTTTTCTCTGAGAGCGGACAATTTCCGTTTTTTACACCAGATCGAAATTTTATTTTAAAGATTCTTGCATTTCGCCTATTGTTTTATTCCAATTTGTACCACTATTATATAAAAATATGTCGTCAGCATAAACCAGAAGATGGCTGTTGTCGCTGAATTTCAAATATATCTCGCCATATAAATCATAAAAAGGAAAGGACTTAAGATACAACCCCTGGGGTACACCATAATTGTTTTCAACGATTTTGGAAAAAGTGTTCTCCATTTGATTTGAATTGTTCTCTGATGTAAGAAGTTTTGAATCCATCGTAGTAATCTGCCAGAGTATCCAACTTTGTTTAATTTAGAAATAAGGCCATTTGGCCACACTGAGTCATATGCTGCTTTTTAATATCCAACGCTACCAAAATAAAAAGTACTTTTTGTTCTCTAGCCAGTATAATGTCATGTTGTAATTGAAGTAATGTATTAATGCTGCTTCTGTGAGGGTAAAAACCATGATGATTAACATGAAAAATTTTGTTTTTAAACTGAAATCTATCTCTTGCTATGTAGAATCATTCTTCTCTATCAATTTGGCAATTATTGAAGTAAAAGATATAGGACGGTATGACGAAACTTCCTTGGGATTTTTGTAAGGTTTTATGAAAGGTAGGATAATTGCGTGAGTCCAATCTTTTGAATTTGACTTGAAGACCAACTGTCATTAAAAGATTTCAGAAGGATATGCAGCGACCTTTACAGCTTAACAAAACGACTCCAAAACTGAACTGAATTGATCTGTTATTCTTGTAGCGTGCCTGATTTACCATGTGTTGTAGTTTTTGGAAGTTTACTCCTCTTAATTGCTCATTTAATCTTTTATCTTTAAAGTTAATAAAAATTTATTGTTATTTCATTCAACCGTGTTGTAGTGAAGAATGTCTAACCACGCAACGCGGCAGTGGTGACCCCTTTTGGGCTTAAACACGTAAGCTATTCTGTTGTTCTACTGGCGAATGCAATACAAATTCTTCTCTATTACGGATGATCAGGCATGTGTAGCGAAAGATTTTTTTTCTCCTTCTCCTCAAGGCCACTTGAAAAGCATCTGCTCGGAGATTCGTTTCGCTTCCGTTTATTCAACAATATGACTAGTGAAACCGTTGAAGTCACTGTATTGCGTTGCGGCTGCCGCCATTTTGGGAAATCGAACGTTCGTCAATGAACACCAGCAATGCGACCACATACATTTAGTGGCATTCCAGTGATGATACCAAGTATTCTGCTTTGGTTGCGAACCTGATGCTGAAACCTCCTACGCTCGATACTGTGTGCTTCTCCTCCGAATAGCGTACATCAAATATCTCACACCGTCGCAGCGGCTCATCACCCAATTTAGAGACTCGGAGACTCAAAAATTAAGAAACTGCTTACTGACTCTTCAGCTAGAGAGATGAGAAGCCCAGCCACCAGTTGAAAAAAATGAAAGAGCTGTCTAATGGCCAACTCCATTGCCAATGACTTTCTGCAAAGTTTGTGGCTTCAAAGATTGGCCACCACATATACAGACTGTTTTGTCTGCATCCTTCCTCAGAGAGCCTTTGGATAAACCGGCCATCATCGCTGATAAGGTTTCTGAGGTTGTTGGTGCGTCCTCGACTATCTGTGCTGCCACAACTGTTCCTCCACCATCCCAGTCATCTTTCATGCAGTGCTCAGCCAACCATGGACTCTCGCCAGGCAGATCCAAGAGCTGTCTCTACAAGTTGCTGAACTGACAAGTGGAGCGCAATTCTTCTCGCCACCAACAATATAGTTCTGACCGCCGGAGATCACATTCACGCTCTAGAGTGTCAATAGAGGAAGTGGCATCTGCTAACTATCATCGCTGCCGTTATAAAAAGAGCAGGCCCGTAAGTGTTTCACCATGTGCATTTTGTGCAAAACGAGTGTTCTGTCATAGCTAGACATTTGGCAGATCTCGCAACATACCAGCTGGTTATTTTTATTAGACCGCAAGTCTGGCCACAGAAATTCCTCATAAGACTTGGAAGTGAAATCTGTGTCATCCCCTACCTTCTCCAACTATGAATAAATCACCTCAGCTCCAACTTCTCCTTATTTGCTGCTAATAATACCAAAATTCCAGCCTAAGTGTATGGTCCGTAAAGCAACTGAACCTGGGTCTGAGGCTACAGACCTTATCTGGACTTTCATAATTGCTGACGTGACATCTCCTATAATTGGTGCTGATTTTCTAAAAGCACTTCCAATTCCTTTTATTTGACCTTTAAGAAAAAAAAAGGTTGATGGATGTAGAAACTTCTCTGTTCACTCCTTGTGTTTTTTCAAATATTGTGACAGCCCTCAATCATCAGACAAACATTAGTTTTAAAAAACATCTTATCGGAATAGATCAGACTGCCCTCAGCAACCCTTCTTTAATTTCCAAATCAGCATCACATGGCACAGTCCACCATATTATTACTACTGGTCTTTCACTTCTAGCAGCCGCCAGGCTTCTAGAAGGCTACAATCTCTAAACTGTATGATGCAGTGAAGGTAGAACTTTGAATTTCTTCTTGCTCAAGGCATTATTAGACCTCTTCCAAAAGTCCCTGGAGTTCTCCTCTCTTCATACAGCTTTCCAAATCTGACTCTACGTTAGACCTGATGGGGGATTACAGGCAGCTGAATTCTGTTACTGAGTTCGACAGCTACCCCATGCTTTATTTGAACGACTTTGCTCATGCACTACATGGCAAGAGGATACTTTCCAAAATAGACATTTTTAAGGCATTCCACCAAATACCTATAGCTGAGTGTGATATTCCTAAGACAGCTGTAAGAACTCCATGGGGTCTTTACAGAACATACGCCATTTGTGTTTTGGCCTTGTGAATGCACCCACAAACCTTTATGCGATTCATGCATGAAGTACTAAGAGGACTTCCTTTTTTTGTTTTGTGTACTTGGATGATATTTTGTGTTACTCAGAAAATGCTGAGGAGCATCGTTCTCACTTCAAGAACTATATTCCAAAGACTGAGCTCATATGGTTTAAAACTAAATATCTCTAAATGTGTATTTGGTGTGACTGAACTCATTTTCCTTTGGCCACCTTATCACTCCTGATGGCATTAAGCCATTGCCTGACAAAGTTCAAGCAGTTCTTGATTACAAACCAACCAGAGACTGTTGGCTCTCTGAGAAAATTTTT